>JAZBHA010000634.1:768-15319 GCA_037464855.1 Iselma pallidipennis
TTATTTCCTCCTGTTGTTGTGTTCCTTCGTTGTTGAAATTGTCTTAATGGAAAAAGGTAAAAACTATACAGACCACAACAATAAACATCTCGTAATTAATTTTCTAATGGCTTGAAATTATTGTTACTTCTATAAGATGAAACTATTATGAGAGATAATTGAATTTTTTATTATGTTTTTATGAGTATTTTCTCTCGTATTTCTAGCAATCAAAACTGGTTTGGAAAAATAAAGAAAAATCAACAAAAGTTGTGGGTTGTTTACGTTAAAATAATTATAATGAAAAATACATTTGATTTTTTTTTATCCAAATGACATCAAGATAATTAAATTTGTGTTTAAACTTTAATTATACAATTAGCTTATTTGAATTTGATTTGTTTTATATCTTCAGCTACAGCTGTCGTTGTCTGGCTCTTCAACAACCAACTCAAATTGCATTTTGAATTATGCAGGTGAAGCCTAGACCATTGCGCTTAATAAAGGAAGCTCTTCAATCTGACAATTTTCGAACATAGAAATGCATATCTTTCGAATTCTGGTTCTATTTTTTTCTGAAATATTTGCGATAACTCGTTTAAAATGAATGACAGAATCCATATCGAAATAGAAATCTGTATTTGTGCGCTAGTGAAATTTCTGTGATTAAGATAAGAGAATTGGAGTCATCTCGAGTGTCCATTGTCTGTCTAGTCGAGAGTAGCGCCTTTTTGTGATTGACTCTGATGATGGTGCTTTAGAAAATAAAACTCGTCAAGAGAAATATGCAATTTATATGCAAAAAACGTCCATTGTGTCGTGGGTAACTTTGCCAGATTAAAATTTTAAATCTCGTCCCAATAAAGTAGTAAAGAACCCACCCATTGCCATCCCTCGTGATTCTTTACTTCTCCCGTTCCTGTTTTTTTTTTTGTTGTTTCGCCTCCTCCCTGCTGCTTTTTTTCTGTTTTAATAATCTGACCAAACAAAGTATTGAAAAACCAAGTCTCAGGTTAATTTTCTTGATACCGAAACTTCTCTAGAGGATTTTCTCACCAAGTTGATATACAATAAAACCGTTACCCGATATTTTATGAAATTTACTGCAAACAAGATTACATTCCACAGCCTAGACTATCATCGTTCCCGGTTTTTTTTCTCATTGCCTTTAAAAGTACTACCATGATATCGTTAGTAAATTGGCAATTATAGGTTTGATAATGTTAACAAAATTTCGTTCCCTATCTAGACCATCATATACTAAATACTGAGAAAAAGTTACAACTATATCGAAATTCGCCCTATTCCTATCTCTAATTGAATAAAATTAATTTACGCCCTACACAAATTTAATACGGATGATTGACGATTGGCCCGTAGGGGAAAACATCAACCGGAAAATTCCGTGTGAGCAATGGGTGGTTTGTTAAATATTAAGTTCCGCCTTTATATTGATAGGAATTACTTGCCTTACAAAAAACTACTTCTGTTAACTAACTTTGTTACAAAAACTTGTATTAACAATGGATTTTTCCAAGTCTTACAATTATTAGTTTCGAACTATTTAAATATTTGTAAAATTGTTGAGAAAATTTTATTAAAATTCTGTTATATATTATTTTTTTCTCCCTTCCGCTCTTCTTTGATTTGATTAATACTCTCGAATGGAGTGTATTCAAGTTGAAAATTGAAGGACGTAATATTGAGGATGTACCTTCAAAGTTCCGCCTCTTTTCCACACACACACTTACACCCTTTTGACTATTATTCAGTTTGAAACTTGTAATCTGGACTTTGCCCTGGCCTTTTTGCGTTGCTCTTTAACCATTTCCTGGTAGTAATCAAAGCTGAACGCCCTTTATTTCCGTACTGACCTGTTGCAATTTGGAAAGTGTTGAGAAAGACAAGTCACTTGACAGTTCTGAAATTTCTTACAATTAAATGCAAATCATTCTTTATATTACATCCTACATTACATTTTGCTCTATATTCGTTATTTTTACCCCGATTTCAGGATCATTTATCAAATCAAATTTACACATTTGCCAAATAAACTAAGAAACTTCTCGTAAGTTAGTTGAATTAGTTGATAGATATTAATATATTTAAAGTCTTTTCTTTGCTTTGTTATATTTTACTGAATCAACTTACTTCAACTTGTTTATATTTTAAAGGCGGCGCACACTGTTATTATACAATGTTGAAATAATGTAAATCTTGGAAATGTAAAGAAACTCAACTCGAATGTCTTGAGAGAAAGATTGTTTGATGGAACCATGTCACGAACACTATCGCAATATAAATCTTTCTCTCTGTTCTATTATTTTCTTGATTTCTTGTCGTTTATAAGATTATAACGCTTTAGATTTTCCTCTCAGTTTTTTGTAAAACGGTTTCAGTTTGACTCTAAATCGTTTAATAACCATGGATAATTTCTTTATATGATGAATGCACATTAGATTGTTCGTTATTGTTGTGGTGCAAGGCTAGTAACCCTTGCCTATTGGAATTTCCAAAAGCCGCATTTTTAGAATAAGTGGTTCGATGGACCCGATCTAATTTAAAATTCTAACTTGTGGGGTGTGTGGCGAGTTACACATACTTGAAAATTCCCTACAAATCATAATGAATCCTTCTAGTGTCAGTATTTGTTAAATACTTTACCAAAATATGTAATTATTACAGTAGATCACGGGTATACCGAACGCACGGTCAGAGTTATGCTTAAAACTTCTATAGTGCAACATTTTCGTGCTTATTACGAAACGATTTTACGGATATAGCGAACAAAAGTACAATTATGGAACACTGTAATTGGTCATCAAAGGTAAAACTGCACTACAAAGATCCAATTTTTGCGGTCCTCTAGATTTCGTTGTAACTGAGTTTTCATAAAATCATTCACTTTATCTAAAAGTAATTAAATGCTGGTTAATTAATTATAGTTTACTCGTTATCGTTGCACGTTTATTTGGTAACTTCTGATAAAGTGAACATCATGATGCACTTAAAATCTTCCCCTAGAAGTCCATTATAGACAACCATGCTATGTAATCTGGAACTGTAGGTGTAATAAAATCAATTTATTAAACATTGACGACTTCAACGAAATTAATCCGCTTCAACGATATGAAGGCATCTCAGTAGTAGGTACAAGATAAACAAGTCAGTTTTTCTTATAATAATAATCAGCATAACTTACATCGTACTCGTAATTTTGTCTCTCCTTCTATGTTCAACAACTTCTAGATTATCAAAGAGGATCTTATAACTTCAGCATCAACTTAAGACAATTTTGTAATCCCCAATTTTCAACTTAACTAAGATCAAAATTACTAATCTTTGAACATTATGTTTCTACTCGATAGTAGTTTGAAAAACAGATTATGTATGTTGACAAAAATCGCATTAATTTGAAGTAAAAAAGTATATAATTGTAAATTCAAAGTATTTTATTCATATCGGCAGCAGTTGGATTAATGTAGTTCCTACACGAAAAACAACTTTAACTGGGCAGTCTTTAATGAAATTTTGGTTAAACCACTAGTGAAATATTGTTATAAACTTAATTTTGAAGGTATTTGTAATTAGTTTGTAGTATTTCATCGTAAAATTCCTATAGAAAATCTAATGGATTTAATGAGAAATTTGGTGGAGGCGCCGGGAACGAAATATTTTACTAACTTTATAAGTACGCAATATACTTTTCTTATTGCTAAATTATACAGAAATCTACAAGTAGATGGTAAAAAAACCGGTATTTGTAATGCTGATTGAATTTCCCTTAATTGATAACATATTCAAATATGGTAATAGTACCGTTCTCTGTGCATTATTCTTCAACTTACACACAATACATCTCTTTTTTTTTCTTCTTCCCTTACGTTTCTTTCTTTTATTAACACAGGAAACAGGAACTCGTTCCATTTGCATTATGCAGCATTAGGATAATCTGACTGTGTAACGCCCTACCGTTCCTTGGCTCATAATTTTTCATAGCAACGCCACCTGATTTCGCGCTAAAGGAAATAGAGTTATAATTTCACTCTGCCGACTACTTTACATATATTAAAGTACCTTTTCTCTCCCTCTCTCGACTTGGCATTTTGAAGGAAATCTCGCTATTCCCGACATCTAACACAATCACATCAGTCTTACCAATCTGCATGATTGTCGAGTATTTTCAGTTTCCAACAGATGGTTTACACATGAAATGAATATCGTTGAATTAATGTCGAATGTTTAGGAGGCATTTTTAAAGTATTGACTTGTTGTAAATGTATGCAAATAACAATTAAAAGCTTCTTGACGTGTCAAAGCGCTTTAATGCTACCAGCTTCCTGTATTTGATAGATTAGTCAAATTTGTGCCATTTTTACGACACATTTTGACAATTTAAAACAAATTTTATGTTAAAATCTCTTTTCAATTGAGAGCCGTTCTATTTTCGTATTACAATTATATTGACACAAAATGTTTATTGATTAAATTTTTTAATTCAAAAGCGTAAATGGATGTTTGTGCTCATTTACCTGTTATTAGAGTCGAATAGAAAATACAGAGAGATCAAGTGAAATAACATGAAAAACCAAATTGATGGTAAAATAATATACCAGAATAACAACAACAACGACTCGATTCTGTTTGTCATTATTTGATTTTTTTTTGACTAAATCTCGATAATTCGATGGAAATATCGAAAAGTGAACGACAGGACACGTGTATAACATTTGATTATTTACACATCCCCCTAAATAGCAAAAGGTACACAACTTTTTGTTATTCTAATTTCAGTGCCAGCATTTTGTAAATATTCGCCTACGTTTAATTCTGTTCTAGTGATAATCAGTTTAAAATATTCATGATTTCCTTACATTCTTTTTTTTTTGTTCTTTATGCATTATAAAAGACTCAAATGAGGTAAATATTAATGAGATACACGAGAGTAAAGTGGAGAAACACAACAACAGGTTATTTCCAGTGGCACTGTTTTTCTTGTAACGATTTCATTTATTTTAATTTTTTTTTCGTTGATAAAACAGTGTTTTTTTTTTAGTTGACCTGTTAACACATTTTCAATTCAGTGGAAGTTGTTGTTTTTTTAAATACAATTCCTGTATTTAAATATTCAATAGATTCATTAAAATATTAACGATGCTTGTTGATTTAAAAGCAATGCTAATTTCAACATAATTAACGTCAAAGCGTTGTTTCTATTATTTACATGTTGAGTTCTTAATAATTGTATTCTTTATAACTCATTTCTGTATTTTTGTAATTGAGTTAATAAATCCGGTTTGTAGTTGATTATTAGTTAAAGTTGCATGAATATAAGCCACCCCCTATATATGCTTCAATTTCCTCAAATCTTTCACATAAATAAATATCGAAAAATAGAATGTGGCGTGCGTCGTCCTTGTTGTTTCCTATCGCATTTATAAAAGTCAAAAAAGAAAAAATATATAGTTGTAGTAGTAGTAGTAGAAACTACCAAAACAACAAAAACAGCACACCAACAACACTACCTAGTTGGACTTTATTTACACGCACGAGATAATACGATCAATTCAAACTACCCCCATGTTTCAACATTATTACCCTTATCTACTTTTTATATTTCGTTCGTTGGTGTTTTTTTTTTCCTACCAAATAACTAAATTATCGCCAACGGTTACAAACTAATATTTAATATAAATGGAGCTATTTCGCGAAGTTAATTAAGATTTTTTTTTTGTTAGAAGAAAAAAATCTATAAAGTAAATAACTGAAAAAAAATTTTTGTTTAATTCTAATCTAAAGTGTAGAATAATTTTGTAATCTTCCAGGGTAAAACGTTGAACGGACTCAATTTCTTGTTGAAATTTACAGGAAACGGAAATGGAAGGCAATAAAGTGAACGTTTTCGTAACATTTCCTTATTATTTACGAATAATACTACAAGATAAAGATAACACCGGTTGGTGTGTTAATATGAAATTACCTCGTTTTTTTTTTAAACAAAAATTTCACCAAAAAATTTTTAATTTAGTAAATTTTATAAAATGATCCTTTTTTCAACGGTTGCAACCTTTGTTATCACAATTTATGATAATAAAAACCAACCATATTCTACTCGGTAACCATCTTTTCTCTTCTCTTTCACTATCTGTCTGGTAATCCCTTTTTTTTCCCGGTGCTTTCTATACGACAAGATAAAAGATTCCATCAAGATAATGGGCGTTTGCATTCGCGGATCTTCATGGGAATTCCCTTTACACTGGCCAGGTATACCACCCGAGAACTGTCACCGATGTGAAGTAGGACAATTCACCCCCACATACAAACTCACTCGTTACCTCACAATCTATGAATCTAATTAAAAAGGTTGTTGTTTTGTTTTTTTTTCAACCTTCCCCTTTAATATTTTAGGTCATTTCTGTTTTCATTATCTGGTCAGTTGGATGTAAACATGATTTTTTAGCTGTAAAAAGGAAGATTGTTAATTGTTTCCGGTGGTAACTTTGTTTATCTGATATGTAATAAATCAACAGTGATACAGAGAGAGAGATTTTTTTCCCCCCCGTTTGATTCGGTTAACCTACACACCTGTTTTTTTATGTTTCGATTACGCCCCAGGGATCTTAGCGTTAATAAAGCAAACCTGTCAGTTTTTTCCCTAAACAATAAAGGAGACAGAATATTTGTTTCAATTTATTGAAAATCATTGATAGTGATTGTTTTTATATAGAACCAGACAACCACCCTCATCATATCCACACCCTCCCACCCCCCTTCTACTACTAACCATCCACCCATTACCGTCGATCCTCAATTCGTCTATCTTTGGCGAATTTGTGAACCGGAAGAGATAACAAACATGGATGGTCGATTTGCCGACTTTCGACCCTTTAAATCCTGCAGGATTATTCGTGACCTATTTCATTATCAACTCAATTATTATTAAGTCATTTTTGGTATTTGTATTTGCAACTATATTTCTGAGTGTTTTAATGGAAATCAATTAAACGTAGTCTTGATTTTTGTTTCTTGAACTGACTTGCATTTAAGAGAGTTTCTTCTGTCTTCTCTTTAAATTATAATAAGTGGTGGTAGCGTGGTGCACAAAAGATATTCGTCAAAATCTAAAGTCACGCAAAATCGGCAACAGTTTGGAATATTACTGGACTGGGCAATTAATGTCACGTTAGAATGTTGAGAGATGGTGAGCGTGAAAATTTATGACGTTATATTCCAATATTAGTATGAAAGATACGGGGAAATGTCTAAGATTTGGAGTCGAAATTTTTATTAAAATTCAAGGAAGTATCAAAAAGGAAAATGAATTCAAAGAATTGCAGTTAGTTGTCTGTCTATCGATTTTTGCTTATAAATTAATGATTGATCAATAATTTGCTTTTTTTTCTTTTATATCTAGAAATCGAATAATGTCTTTCAATTAAATTCTGTTTTATCATCTTTAATCTTCGAGTATTTCTTTAAAAATGCATCCTTTGAAATAGTCTACCATTTCTGTTCAGACAATAAATAAATTACGGGACTTGCAATATTGATCCTTTGGATAAAAATGATAAAGATACAAACAATACGGCATTTTAAATATGAATTAAAAGATTATTAGGGAATTATTAAAAAACTAAATGATTTCTGGTGGATTTATGAAGACTTTAGTACTTTGACCATAAAATAACTTTTGCCATTGTAAACCCATTTAGTAAAGTTAGCCATCGGTTCACAAACTTGATTTATAATATGACTCTTGGACTTTCTTTAGTGGAGCGTCATATTGCTGCATATGGATTGTAAAATGAAACTTTCCATAATCATTTCTCTTTAATTTTCTATTTTCTCTCGACACACACACACCTCCTAATAGGTAGTTGTTTGTGATTTGCGATTCTGCATCAGGTGTCAACCTGGTAAATATCAAGACACCATCTATTGTTCCTTATTATGAAGTTTTGTTGAGTTACACAGGGCGTCATGTAATTTTCCACTCGGTTTCTACCATTTAGTTGTTGAGTTTTGTGTTGTTGTTGTTGTTGTTGTTCACTAATTGAACCTCTGTTACAAAATAGTTGAATTCAACTCACCGACAGTCGTTTGTCAACTGTTATTTACTTTATATTATTATTAAACTCCTTTGTTCTTATTCTGTTTTAGTTTTGTTTAAAATGAAAGAGAGAACTTTCAAAGTGTGTACGACTCTCATCATCACATACACACACATTAAGCCTTTTAATGTATAATATAATGTTGTTCTTAATAATGAGAACTGATATTTTGTTACAGTACCAGAGAAGAATTTACTGTTGAGACGACTGAGTGCTGAAGAGGGACTCATGCGGGTACAATGTCTGGCTGACGGTGTATTTCCCAGACCAGTTATGAGTCTCCATTCTCAAGAAAGGTAATTATTGCAGTCTACGTGAGCAACATAACACTCATAAACACTACACTAACACTGTATATACATTAAAACTTCACAGTAATAATATGAGATTATCATAATTGAAACGTTAACAAAGTCCCATCCAGATCGTGTGACGAACGAGTTTAATTAAAAAATATATAAAATAAAAAAAACCGAATCTATCTACGTTTTTTTTTTTTGTGGAATTCTAGTCAATTTTGAGCAATCGATACGAATTTGTCTCTTCTTCCGTCAATTGTCTCGATTGCCCCTTTTTTCTGCTCAATTTAAACAGAAAGCTTCTCTCTCAATTTTCCATCCCCTATCTTCCTACAAAACCTTGACAACAATAACAATTCTCCTATAGTAAAAATGGCCGACTGTTAACCGCAACGTCCTCACTCATTGTTAATTCTCTATCGACCTCAACACCCGCAACAACAACAACAACACCAACAACGCGGTTTCGACATTTGAACTGTTGTTGATTTGTATGATAGTAACAGTGGTAGTGTTGTTGTCGGTAACGCAACAACACCATCGCAAAACTACTACTATTACTACCATCAAGTATTGTTTCCGTAAAGATCGAAAGCTTCCTTCGTAAATAAGGCGGTAACGGAAGGTGCGCCCGTCCTCAATCCTCGCCTCTATTTTCCGCAATTAACTGGCGGTACGTGTTCTGTTTACTGCACAGCTACTGCATAAATCTGTCTGAACTATTGGCAACACTACGGATGGGGGTTGAGGGTTATAGATGGCAATGGGTGGAAATACGGGGATGTTTTTCTTTGCTAGTCTTCTCGCTGATAGTGATACAGACTTTATCAAAAGTGAAACTAATTTTTGGATATTTTATCATTATTATTATTATTATTTTATATTTTTATTTAATCTTTGCTCTGTAAGGAGAGTTTCCAATTAAAATCGGTCAATTTGCTTTGGTGGACTGTCGTTTGTAGGAATTTCAGCCAGTAAATTGTCGAAATTCCATTTTTCACTAGCGACAGAATCCACCACCACCAATGAAAAACGGAATTCTTTTCATTTTTATGAAAGCCGAAGTCAGTGGTGTGTGAAAAGATAAGAGTGGCCGGTGGTCATCCAAAGTGCTGTATAGGGCTTCCTGTAATTTAGAAGAAAAAGGATGTAGAAATAGAATAACCTCTCAAGATCTACAACTTTTATATAACGGTCACGGGAACGATCCATGTTGTATGTTATGTGTTCCCTGTCGGAGTTTTATTTTTATTGCTTTCTAGCCCGTTATATAGACCAAAAGGGAAATCACTATTGCATGATGAATACCTACTACTGCATTCACTTGAAATATAAATTTTAAATTTTTGAAATGATAATTGTCTTTATAGAGAGATCGAAGAGGCTGTAGTGACGGCACGTCAAAGGGGCCAATTGTATGAAGTCTCAGCAACAGCTACATTACCAGCTCTCAAAGACCCTGAGGAGTTTTCCTGTGAGTTACGTATCCCTCAAGCGAATTACAGTGTACGTCGGGAGACCGTATTCTATCCCGGTAAGTCTGCATGTGTTCCATTTTAAAAAAGATAGCGAGAATCTTGGCCCGTTGCGGAGGCATTGCGTTATTTTAAAATTTCATTTTATCTCTCTTGGATCGAATACGATACCGTTACCTTACCAGAAACATTAAATCCAGTGAAATTCGGGTTATATAAATACGGTCTACGGAAAAAAACAACATATTCGTACAAATAAAAGGATACCTATTTAGATCATCTAGATGAAAAAAAAATAATACCACGAAAATGTCAATTTAAGTGTTGTAATTCTAACAGAAATGGGATTTTATTAGTGTTCTAACCCCATCAATTCTACCAAGAGTCCCTCTTTAATCTTTTTTTCCTGGGCGTATAAGCCATCCCAAACAAAACAGCCATCTGGAAGAACCGCAAGGGAATGGACGATTTGTGTCGTTTTTACGATACAGATCATCCAGAGAACGGTGTTTTATTGTGTTCAACAGTATAAGGGAAAAGAAGTATCTAAGGGACATTTTATAGTTCTTAAGTAAATATAGAATTTCGTATAACAATTATTAAATTAGTCTCTTTCTAAATTTTGTATCCCATCTACATTCCAAAATAGAAAAAATTCGCTTGTATTCAAAGTATCTGTGTTAAATCTTGAAGAAAATGGTAGGGTGGGTATTATCAACATTTCCAAACTGTTGTGACAATAGAAAGTTGGTGGAGTCTTTCCGCAAGACTGCAACCGACCGCGAAATCGAAAAGTTTTCTGTAAAAGAGTCTCATTGATTTTTTTTTGTACAAAGCCAAGAGAGAATCAAAAGAAAAGAAAAGAATTAAATGGAAAAAATTGCTGTAAAACTCAAACAACAAACTTCGTTTATTTCACAAAGCCATTTCTACTGTGTGTAATTTTTAAATCCTGTTATTAGTAAACAGATTGGATAAAAGAGGAAAGAAATTAAATTTAAAATGTGCTCAAAAAATGGGGAATTTAAGAAATACAACATTAATAATTTGAACGATAAAAAATAATTCTTCTCTCTTATCGGTTAGTTTCTCTAATTGTTGGATTTTTATTTGAAAATTCACGATTTTACTAGCTTGCATTTTTGTGCCCGATCTGTGAACCATTTGCAAATGTAAAATTTTAATTAAAATCAAGATAGAAATACATTTTCATCATTTTATTTCAGGTCAGTGATTTCATACAAAATTGTCACTTTGAAAACTAGTTTTATTCAGTTTGAGTCTCTTCTAAATTTCAATAAACATTCTTATCTCATAATAATGCAGAATTATCAATAATCTATAAAGTTCTCATTGCTCTGAGACAATTTTCGAATAATTTGACTCTAAAACTAGTGTTCCTGTTGATTAAAGAGACTCTGATTGATTAATTATACAATCGAGTGAAAAAATTCTTAATTATTAGCCGGCATTTTCGGTCAGAGTTCGTTGATTTTCATTTGGCAAATCGCACAAATCTCATTACAATTGCATAGAATTTTAGCTTTAGTGTCCAGTTGGGCGTACTGCCGCTGTTAAAAATATATCCCAACCAATTCAATTTTATCAATTGATTAAAGCCAGTGGTACGCAAATTTTCGCTCGATTAAAATTAAAATCAC
Source organism: Iselma pallidipennis (assembly GCA_037464855.1). Classification (NCBI taxonomy): domain Eukaryota; kingdom Metazoa; phylum Arthropoda; class Insecta; order Coleoptera; family Meloidae; genus Iselma; species Iselma pallidipennis. The sequence goes on from JAZBHA010000634.1 coordinate 12,294, forward strand.
CAATTGTCCATGATTTTCAACTACAAGTTAAATTTGCGGAAATTTATTTTAACATAAAGAGATTTCCAATTGTCCACTATTTTAATTGACACAGAAGAAAAAAATGATCTGTTATTCGATAATTACGGTGACTAGTTTTTTTTGTTGTGGTGTACGTTGGTATTTTGTATTTTTAAATGGTTGGCATCTGGTGTCTAGGAACGGCATGGTAATATTTAAAGAAGTTATCCTAAAATGTCCGAAATGCATTAGGGACGTTATTATGAAGTTTCTTTTAGGGTTTTTCATGTAACAAATGAAGATATTCCAAAAGTTGTGTAAAATATGTCTGCGACGTTGAGATAACAGTGTCGGGATTTAAAGGATGTACGTTTTCCAACGAAAGACGACTGTAAGTACGATGACTGTGACTAGAAACCAGCCAAGTTTCCTTCAAGATTCCGAAAACTTTTTGTGCGGCAATAAACCGACAGGAAGGGTTTATTAACACTGACAACACAAGAACATTTTCAGTTCGCATAATTGGACAAGGAAAACTTATTCTTGAAATAATTTCCTCGCAAAACGTTTCAACATTAGAATTGGAACATTTCAACTAAAATGAAAATGAAACAAAAAGTTGTCATACGTACTTAAGTCTTTAAAATGGATATGTCGACCAATTCATTTTCTAAGAGGAGCTTTGTGATGGAACGTCGCTCTTAATACCAGCAATAATAGCTGTAATAGGTCATAGCTTAATTTAACCCCAAACATTAATCATCTCGGGCCGGGCCAGTACGGCCGTCTCTCTCATGGGAAAACCAGAACACATTCTACTGGAGACGATAGATTAACGGAAAAACCGCGAAAATACAGGAAAAACAATTGGAATGATTCAAATCTAGCTTGTGGCTTGATTAAAACAGATTACACCACACAAACAAAATCTACATATGTTTCAGGTTTTTGTCGGAAAATGCAAAATTAGCAGGAAATTCATAAAAAAAAGGGAGCACTCAGAGAAATGAATTTTTGTGTAAAATATTTTCATTCGTTGTTCCTGTTAAACAATTCTCACACAATATCCTTTATAATTTTCGTAATAGATATAAAAAAACACAACCAACAGATTTTCCACGAATTATTTTAGTAAAGTTGTGAAAATTTCAACATTTCAAGGAAACAAAGAAACGAGGCCTGCTAGAGGCGGAAAAAAAGCAAAGTTTGTGTGGTTAGAACGGGGGGAAAAAAACACAGTGAATTATGAAAGGGTCGTACGGAATTAACTGAATTGCACACAGGAGAGAATTATTTTATTTGCGGAACAGAAAACAGGACGACCGTAACAGCAGAAATATTCCTGAAAATATCGATTAAACTAAGTAGTTGGCACCAAGCTGTTTTCTATACCTAATATATAAAAATAATTTATTGATATTTAGAACGTATACTGACGTCTATATTATTGAAGTTTTCCGTTTTCTTTTGTTGATCAAATTAGGTTTTAATAGTTTTCCATTTCGTTTATTAGATAACCGTCTCAATCAATCTATCGACTTTCCACCTATAGTGATTAAGGTGGCTATAATCAATCGTTCAATCTTTCTCAGGTTTGATAAACACTAAATTACAGTTCAGTAATAATACTTTTTGTTGCAACAATAGAAACCGACGAGAAAACAGGTGATCCGAGAAATACTATTTTCAAGTAATTCGTACATTCCCGAATTTGCATATTTTATACGACAGTCAGGATAAACAGAAGTGTGATGGTTGTAACCACCTTTTTCTGCTACTTTTACTTCTTCTTCTTCTTCTGCCTCCTCTGTTTCAAGTTTTGTATGTGAGAACTCCTGTGAAATGTGAGAAAGCATTCCCATTATTGCTTGATACTGTCTGGGGCTGGTCTGTTCCACCAAGATGATGCATGGCAGAAGTGTTTTAGAGATAATGAAAATAAAACCAACTAAAACGTTACCTACTTTATATAAAATGGTCTTACAATATATTAGAGCTTATCTTCACAGTATGGATTTTATTCTATACTATATATTAAGTCCAAAGATTGTAGCAAACCTTTAAAATAATTAGTGTAATTAGAAGAAGGCAGGGTGTAGCATCTATAATATAAAGAAATCATTAATTTTATTGATGTCTTAATTTTAAAATCGGGAATTGTTGGTTCTCCGATTTCCAGACGGACGAAGTCGCGGGCAAACGCTAGTAATATGGAAGGCACTTGATTCAGTAACATACTCACTTCAAAGAGAAATTACGTGTATTCCCAGACTAGTGAGTAGTGAGAATGTACACAATATAGAACAATAGAAACTTGGTTTTAATGATAGGTAATAATGAATACACAAATATCTTCGATATCATCGAAATAAAATGATATTATCGATAAGATTAATGTTGACTAATATGGAAAAAGTATATTACTACCGGTGCAGTAATTTCGATTGTCTTTTTTTCATAAACATAACAATTTCAAATAGCAAATTAAATGATAATTATAATTAATAAAAGTGGAGTTAATCATAATCTAAATGTTGTTGTCGTACAATAATAATTATCAGACAATTTTTATTTCCTGTATTTATTGCAAGTATTTAGTCGTAATTACACCATAAAATTGGTATTCCAGTTTAATTACCAACTTCTTACTGAAACTAAACTCCTACATAGCTTCCTCTACTTACTTTTAATTAAGAGGTGCATTTGCCGGATATTGAAGGGGGTTAGACTAAAGTTAGAGATTACTGATAAACTTCAAATGTACGAAATTGCAAGTAGTTTCTTATTTAACAAAATTGATAGACTTACTTACAAATGTTACAAATAATTCCTTGTAACAGTTGAAATCTCTATATTATTTTTTTAAGGGTTGTTTTATTTTATTCAAATTTTTCAACCAGCAGATACGCTTTACATACTTAAAAATGTTTTCACAGTAAATCCGATAATAGGAAAAAAAAGGTTGAAACGTCAGCATTCTGAAGTCTCACGGATGACGCAGTAATAATACCTTAATCACAACATTA
>JAZBHA010000634.1:15410-30237 GCA_037464855.1 Iselma pallidipennis
TCCCTTTTAAATAAAAATGAACATGTGGTGTCGATTTAGATTGATGATGGATACAATTCAGGTAATCACCGGCTGAAATTTCAAATCATAATACGTATGGAAGTATTTATTATTTACAATAACCAATAGATGTGTTTTTATGAAAAGAAACCAACAATTATCTATAAATATTTGATAAAGATGTCAGTGTGAATGGTTATCATTAACAAATTATGAGTGTAATGAAAAGAAAAATCTAGATTAAGCTGCCTTTACACTGATTATCTTAAGCGTCCAGTTTTGATTTAATCTCTACTGTATTTCTAATTTCTACTGTTATCGACATAATTATTGCTTTAAAATACATCAAAACACAATTTAATTCACACATCAAGTTCCCTTAATTGGTTTTTGGAAACCACTCTATAAAATCCAAAATTACTGTAGTGTCGATTGCAATTAACATGTCAATCGACCATTGAAATGAATTTAATTAACTTGCGGTGCTATCATAAAATACACCCCCCTCTGAACTATTGGCCAACAATAATCATCTTTTTCCCCTACATAATCCACCATCTATCGAAAAACAATCCACGTGTCCATTTCCTATTTCAACAACGACACCACCATCACCACCACCACCAATATTTGCTGAAACTTCAACCAGATGCAACAATGGTTGCTGGTGTCGGTGATTGTGGTTGTGAAGGGTCAAGTGGTCCGTTGTGACATCCGCCACCCTATCTTCAATTCCAACTATACTAACACGAAATCTCCATCTTTGTCTTGCACATGTATTATCATTACATAGAAACAAACACAGATCGTTAGAGAGGTCAGGTGTCGGAATATCTGTTTGAATTACATTTGCAGGATCAATGCATTCGTATACCGGTATATATACAAACACTCAAAACGAGTCTAAACAAGTTTTTCGGAATAGAATGTGGTATTTGGTGGAACACACTGAGGGATGCATGAATAGAAAGGAATAAATACAATAAAAGAGAGTAAGGGGTTGTTTTCGTTTGTTACCATAAAGCTGCATCCAGACGCTCCGACTTCCTGATGGCGGTACTGGAGTAAATTAGGGTTTCTGTGCATGTAAAACTATCAAGAAATTGAAGCGTTTGAATGCCTCTTTGCAGCCTGAAATTCCAAAATAAATTAACCTGTTCTCCTGGGTAGGTGTCATTCAATTCCAACTGGACTTACATCCTGTAATTTGCTGAATGTAAAAATCTTACAATGAGTCGGAATGGTAAAAATTGTAAAACTTTATAAATTATTTGTAACTAGTTGTGCACAGCTTTGTAATTTCGCTTGATTCCTGCCGAAGACTGTTTTTGTTGTGTAATCAAATTACTAATTGTAGGTCTTTTTAAAATGTATCCAACGTTGTCCTGTTTTGTACAAGAGTCTGGTACAACATAGAGAGGATTTCTAATCTAATTTCTAGTTCACCAAACAGTATCACTATTTTTAACAAGATTTTTACAATCAGTTTAACTTTTCCGCCCAAAAAACATGTTATATATATTATTCGATAAAAGTTTCTCTTGTGTCGTCTTTAGTTTTGTCTGTTTTTGTTTTAGTTTTAGTTTTAGTTCTTGGTTAATTGGATTTGTTTGAGTTTCCATTGGGACATAGTTAAATCGAAGATGGTTTGGATTTTCTTGTAATTAGTTAAAGAAATATGTGCATAAAATATGGACTGTGGTGGTAAGTTTTCACATAGTCTATTGGGAATTGTGTTATATCTAGTCCCTTATAACTATATTAGGGATAAATGGGTGGCGGAACTGGCTTTTAACCTTATATGGACTAGTTCGGAATTTGAGGATGAAACTACTACAATGCACGCATATACACATAGACACATAAAATTTGAAGATAAATTCAACATAAATGAGCATAGTTTTAGTTCAAACTAAATCCAAACAACCGTGTTTTTTGTGCTTTCGCTTATGGCTCTATAATGCAGATTTTATGCTTTCTTTGTTTATTCTATTTGACGTAATAAGGTTTATTGTTGTTTTTTTATTTTATTCGTTCACATCTCACCATAATGCAAGCACGCAGAGGCAATGGGCCGTAATGCGCTCTGTATGAGGCTCGTACGTGCATGAATATATGAATTTCCTTCCGGTCTCCTGGCGTTTTTACGGTTTCAACTTGGAATTTTTTAATAATAGATCAAACAAAGAAAAGAATACTTGATAATACAAAAGAGAAACATGCAAAAAAAATAAGAAAGTAGCTCAGTAGCTCCATCAATACGATATTGTGGAAGTTTACCATGAGTAGCTTCCTGTTATTGAATCACAAATTTCGTTATCATCTCCGCCAGTAATTTAAGATATTTTCATTAATTCACATATAATGGACAGATCGGCTGGGAATTTCTAAATATATTCACGTATAAGAAGTTCATGAATCTAGATAACATCCGTCCACCCTTAACAGATATCTTTGGTGAGTTACGGTTATTATCGGTGAACCGAAAGGTTAAGTACACCTCATTTTATTTTGAATACTTACAGGAGATTTATTGGTGCGATTTGTCGAGAATTTTCAATTGAAATTTCAGTCATCAATTAAACGACCAAAAATTTTATATTTTTTTAATTAATTAAATCTAAAAACAAAACATTAAAAAGGCGGTCAAGTGCAACCGTTTAGAAGTTGCAAGCCTGAAACAGGCGGACGAACGGACGGACGGACGCACGAGTGAACTCAATAGGTTCCGTTATCACCTCTTTGCTGTACGGAACGTAAAAATGAAAACAATTTAGCCTTAAATGGCATTATTTGCTTCGAAAAATATTGCAAATAATATTAGATTATCTGCCATTAAATTAAATTCTGTATGAAACCGTAAAAGTTCTATTGAGCTGGTCTTTTATTATGTGAGAGTCAATTTAGGAAATTCTCCTGCAAACCAGCAAAATTTCTTGCCAGTGATCATTTCACTATATACTTACATATACATATATTGAGATTAAAATTGGAAATTGTGTATTGCAGCCGCTATATAAAAACAATAATGTTACATCGTTTCGCTACGCTTCAATGCTTGTGAATATGAAATAATCCATTCTAGCGGAAATTCTTCCAATTTATTCGACTTTTCTCATCTTTCAATCTCGTATGTATCGTGATATCGGAACATGATCGAAAATATTTTTTTGTTCTATCGTTGAGGTGTAAGGATATATCCTAGCTATATGTCCGGATAAATTTTTCTACACGTTGATTTTTTAAAGAATCTCTACGTTATAAATGTAAGAAATAATATTTTAATAGAGATGCTCCTTTTATCCTACCTATCTTTTCTTATACGAGAAGAGAGAAAATTTGACAATATTGGACTTTTTTTTCAATAAAGAAGAGATTAGTTCCGTTAGCACGTCATTATCACGTCTTCATCTCTGAATAGAGCGACGGATTTAAGAAGAAAATGGAAAAATACGATTAAATATATAAAAAAGAAAAAAAAACGCAAAGAAGTTCAGTTAGAATAGAATAGTATACGAAATGGAAAAATTGGGTGTACGCGGGTGTGCGTGTGTGCTGCTAGTGATGTTTGGTAGAGATGAGGTGAAGAGCTAGAATGGAAAATGGTACGCATGACTTGGTCGACGGCAACATACATGAAATATGTTAGGTAGGATCGTAAATTCGAAAATGTCACACCTAAAATACAAGATGTAGAGTACACCGATGACGGAATCCACTTCTTTTTATAAATATCTGGAAACCGTACGAATAAAAAATGTAAAATACGAAAGCGATAAAACAGAGAACTTTATCAATAAAAGCCACAATTTAATTGGTCATGTAGCAATATATAGCTATACTTATTGACTTTGTTGCATATTGACGATATCTGTTGTCGTCGTCGTCGAGCTGGAAAGTCCCTTGTGCACGGTCCTATTCGACCGTAATGGTATATCTAAGTGTCCCGGAGGAAATTAAAGACATCTTAAGATTCCAAACCGTGATAAATCTTTGGACACGAATGGATTTGGGGAACCATTAAAATCAATAATAAATTTTAATGGTAGTGAAGAAATATGCACAGTTGAAGACTTATCGAATTGCCTTACAAAATAACAAAGTTTCACAATTTTCTCTTCCGGAAAATTCGAATAAATCTATTTATCTTTAGAATATTAAATAATTATTATTGTTGAACGATGTGAGTTTATGTAATGAAATATACACACTTTCCCTTTCAACACACAATATTAATCTAATGACTTGTTTTATAATACTAATCCAAAAGGCCACAGAGGCGCGCCTACGGCAAACCAACAAACGTGCATTATTATTATTATTATCATGTGATCATCTGAAATTATGTAAATAATTCATAAGGGCATTAACAGAGCTTTTATTAAATGTTCCTGCCGCAATATTGAATCTTTCGTGAAACTTAAAAATATACTGTCGGATATTTTAATTGTTGGAGAATCAGAGGGACAGAATTACCTAACAACGGTATCGATAATTGATCTAAGTTCCATTTTTCTATTTTGCGTGTATAATGAAGTCATTATACAAAAGCATACTGTTTAGAAACAGCCTCTGCTTTTGAACTTTTATTTTTTAATATTGGTGACACTGCACAACAAGATTCACAAAGGCGCGTTTTATTATTACACAACCTGTTCGATTTGTTGCCTGATGAAACTTGTTGTTCAACATACTGTTAGTTAAAACTAAACAAAAATAAAGATTCATTTTACGCTTATTGCAGCTTGTTTTGCGGTATCTTCTGCTATAAACACTGAAAGACCTGCAGGTGTTTTATTTTTGTGTTCATCTAAGGGATGCATAAAGCAAAATAATCTAATTCTAGTTTAATAACGCCAATTAAATTATATGAACATAATTTAGTCTTTAGATATCTCTGGCAATTCCATTTGCAGAGTTCAATTGAATACGAAATAAGTACTCACAACTAGCTACTAATTCTCTCTCTTAATAGCTATAGAATCCAATTAGGATAATGCAGAAACAATGCAACGACTTGAACGTAATGCAATAGTATTCTACTTCAAATTATCTTGTATAAATATGTACAGTGCAGTTGAATTTGTATGATATGCAGTTCTCTATTTAAACGATTGCAGTTTCATTATATTTGTGAACAGGTCTCTCTGTCTCTATATATATATTTAATTTTTTTTTTCGACTTATCTCGACTTCTTGACTCTCTACAACACAGCTGTGATATATTTCCAACGTCAAAGTATAAATGACATGTCGATACGTTGAAGTTGTTCAAAATTTCTCTCTTTTTTTTTAATAATAAGAAAATAAAATTTTAGTAAGTGTCATCTCCACCACTATATCATCCCCCGTTCTACATATTGACAGAACGACCCCTGTCAACAGTTTCTTTTCAGAAAAGTCGATTTTAAATTTAATATATCGGATGCCGAGCGTAAAGTTTTCATGTCAATGTTATCGATAAGTTCGCTTCTATTTAATATTGACATGTCGACAAGGGTGAATTAAATATACAACCTCAACAACTCCATCATACCATCCATCCACGTTCTAAACATTAATATCTCGACTACATAGAATTTTAATCAACATCTAGGTCAGAATCAGATAATGCCAGAATTAAAGTAATTCTACACGATTAGAATTATATTGTATGAAAAAATACTGGCAAGATATAAGAGATACGGTATGAAAAATGGATGAGTTTTGTTAATTGTTGCATAACTTGACTAGCTTGTAATTAATAGTTGCGGTCATAAGGGTAGGTTATTTTGGTGTTTTGGTCGAGATATTTAAAACGAGAAGGGTCGTAGGAGGGAAAAAATGAGATTGTGGTAGAAGATGGGTAAAATTAAAATCGGTAACCACCAGTGTTGCTTACACGATAAGAATATTAAATCTGATATTAGCGTATGTAATATCAGATGAAACGAGATAGTGGATTAATTTTGGGGTTTAACAATACCATCGAGTTTGCAACCCAAAATATCTAAAATAATAACAAATACTGCGGGTCAGTTATTATTTCATATTTTAGAAGTAATTTTATCAATTTCACTAATTTATTTGTACGGATTGGAATCATTAAAAACGTATAATTTGAAATTTGTTGGAAATTTTGTTTGTTACAATCTTCCCATACTCATATTGCTCCTATTTCTCCAATTATTTTTTCTCTTACTCTTTCAATCGCTTTCAGATTAGGAAAAAACTGGAAAAGTAATCTGGACTAACGATAAAAAGTAATAACGTTCAATATCAGTTTATTTATTTATTAAAAAAAACTTGTTTTCATTGGAAAGGCTTCACTCAAATCATCTATGGAACGAATTCCAGGTGAGCCTCCCTTAAAATTCCACCCCACTCTAATCGATATTCTAAAACATTGTAAAACAAACCATAAAGATTTTTAAAGCCTGTTGAATCTATTAAAGATAGCTTTACGTTTTTAGTATCGTTCCGCGTTGAAAATAAATCCGACAGTATTTGTATACTGTGTTAGGAAACTTGTGTTTCTATCTCGTTTTATTTCCTTTATACGATTTATTTTGTTATATTCTCTCTTTCTTTATCTTTTACAACATTCGAAAATCTTTTCGTTATAGTATAAAGGCTTATTTACCAATTCATTTCAAACATAATTCCATAGAAGAGATAAAATAAAGAAACAGTAACTGAGAGAGAGCTTCGACAGAATCTCGGGTCAGGTGTAAACTTGTGTAATTGGCTAATTAAAACCGAGTTTATTTAGAATATTCGTCGGAAATACAATAAAATGCGTGATATATTACTTGTAAGATTTTAGGACAATTAGAAGTCGTTTATAACGTCTAAATTCTTTTACGTATGATATGCTATTAATTTTGGTGGATGCGCCGGGCGAGTTATCCGTTACAAGCGTCTCTATAGAACAACTGATAATTAATCATCAACAACAATTGTCTCGTTTCATTTGTTAATTAAATGAGAGACACACAAGCCGATTAAAAAGTTTCTATCACATGTGAATTTTGAAGAAGACTAGCGCACCAAATGAAACATGAAACGTCGCGAATTAAATTACGCAATAATAATATTACGCCATATAATGGCACAAAATAACAATTTGTATAATGAAAGTATAAAAGCCAGACGCTAGACAATCGGCGAGGAGTATCATTATCGTATATGTGTCGGTGGTGGCTGTGGCGCGGTAATGGTGGTAGTTGATTTCTATTCTCTGGTGTCTTTCCACAACATTCCAGAAAGTATGAAGTCTTTTCTCGTCCCTGTTTTTTTGTTGTTGTTGTTGTCGTTGTTTATTGTGTCGCCCTGCCGCGAATGCATTATGTTAATGTCTTTCGGAACGACGACTGTATCTTTATAGTTTTTGGCCAAATTAAATTAATAACAAATTCGTGACGGTATACCGTAAATAAACACGAAACTGAATGAATAATGGGTCGGCGATTGTGAGTAAGCTGTCATATTGTTAACGTGACGAAATAACGAACACATATATTTCATAAACAGATTTTTTTCTATAAATCTCAATCCAACTTGATTACCGGACAATAAATCAAAAGTCAAAGCAAAATTACCAACAATCTACAACTCCGTCTGTGTATATAAATTAGGGAGTTGTCCGGAAACTTGGACAGTTTACTCAAACATATGTCTGGGTGAATCACTGAATTTGATGCAACGACAACATGTAAATGAGTTTTGACACCTTTGTCACTGGAATAGTAAAAGGATATTCATCATGCAAACACAATGTCAAAGCGACGACACCTTAATCTTGAACTGAAGTTTTCTTTAAATAAAGAATTTAATCAACAGTGGAATATTTCAAATGACACACCGAGAAAAATCCAATTTAACGTTTAATTTCGGCCAGTTTCATTTGAACGACTTAATTAGGTTTTAACTAAAACAAAAAGAACAAAAAACTGTTGAATAGGTATATCACGACTCGTCCGTCCATCCCCAAACTGTAAGCTTGTGGACAGGAAAAGAATAGGCTGAGTGTTAAAAAAGACAAAACGGAAGAGAATCGCTTTTGTTATCCACATTGCACCCTACCTGAGCTATTCTCCTTCAAATTATTTCTTTTTTTCGCCTGTTAGACCGGCAATTATCCAAGGAAAAGAATAGTGACTGGTTTTTATTAAATTTCCAGACATTCTAGAAATTTGGACTTTATTCCATCACCATTATCATTATGATTGTAGTGTTGGTGGTGATGGTGGATAACGGAAAGGAAATTTGAAAAATTACTTTTAATATACCGACAGGAAAAGTCCTTTTACTGTGACGACGCTGTTACTTTAATGTCCACATTAGAAATGGAGGGAAAATCTAGGTAGAAAATAAGAAATTTCCGGTATCTTCATTATTCATGATTGTTGAATTGGTGTGTAGACAGTTGAATCAACAATGGTAAAGTTTTTTTTCTCAACAAATGTAAATAGACTACGTTGAAAATTTTGCAGTAAGATCTGGTTGTACCTAAGTAAAATAATTTGAAATTCGTAAGAGTTTACAGTTCTTGAACACAGAATTCAAAGTTATCTTTCAATACATTAAAATCCAGAAAACGATCTATTGCCAGTTTTCGATGAAAAGAGTATTCGAATAAAATCAAACAATAGATAAAAGTGTTTTGCATAAATTGAAGAAGTTTTCCTGGAACAGGTTTTTATATTTCAATGCTTGAATTCAAAATTTGTTCTAAATTCTTTCCGCCCATCTCTCTTTCTGGTTTCTTGTGTTCTATATTTTATTCAATTTGTAAAAGTGTGAAATGTACGATATTGTACACGATCGATTCCACCAAGCAACAACACACATATAACCATGTATATAAATGTACATAGAGTAGGATGTAAATTGTCCAGCTAGTGTTCCAGCCGGCGACGATGGCAATTTACATGTCCACCACTACTGGCTATACACGGGAGAGTGGCCCATGTGCTGTCACATTAAGTTAATAACGTCGACCGACTGGCGTTCATTATGCTGGGTTTATTACTTTATTATGGAGGTCTGTGTATTATGTAGTTGGCCATTCGCATAGCTTCGACTCCTTTCAATGCGTCACACATTCTCATTCTATCAACATATTACATGAATATGTGAATTTTCTCAATACCACATTTCTAAATTCCTGTTCATAGCAAGAATTTTTTATCAAAAAAAAAGTGGACAATTCCTATGATTTGTGATATGAAGAAGCAATTGACCAACATTATAAGCCACAAGAGAATCAAGATATAATCAAGCGAACCGTCTCTCTCAATCGAAAGCAATCAAATATTGTCAACATAGATTTAATCTGAAACCACTTGAGATATTGGAACGAAACTCCTAGAAGAATTACACAACCTTTCCTCATAATCATTTTCCTGGCAAAAGAAGAAAAAGTGGTAAGATATAACACAAGTTTACTTTCAATCTGAAAGTAAATCCCAATAGAAAACGAACCCACATACAAACACGCACACATTCACATACATTACAGCGCGCCGCCCGGCCCCGTCTTGTAATATTTTACCTGGTGACTTCTACCAACTCAAACAAAGATCAAATATTGAAACATCGACGTAAAGTCGGAGAATGGAGAAAAAACTGTTAGCGATGATTGGTAAAAAAAATTTTTTTCCCCGTTCGCAATTTCTTGAGTAACGTTTTGAGATTGCGTTTCAAAATTTTATAATAACTGTGAAAGCATTTTAATGATTATAAATGTTGTATTTGAAAGTTTTATTATTATTTAATTAATAAATTGAGGTCGACTTATGTATATTTACTTAAATACAATTTAATATGCCAGAGGAGTATCCTCAAAGACCAGTGGGATCTCTCAGTATCGCATAATATTAATATTAAATAACTTTCTAATCGAATTCTTCTAACATGCACATTTTCAAAAACAATTTTCTTATATAGATAGTTATCTCTTTAAAGCACATCTTGAGATGAATTTCCTATCGAACAATATTAGGAGGTGCGTTAAAAATTCAGGCTAATTATCAACACGTGTATGTGTATTTGACACGTGTTCACATACCTACTACATAAATAATACAGTCGTCCTTCATTTACAACAAAGCCAATTTAGTTGGCCTTTTTCATATATTTACTGGATGGTGTTTTTCTTTATTTAGTTTGTGTAAATATACAGAATTTGATAGAGAAAATGAGATAGGACCTGTTATCGCTTTTGGGGCCAAATGTTACAATAACGAAGTCCCGGAACGTATTGGTTTTAGTCGACCTACACACCATCCATTCGTATTTCATTCTAGTTTTTTCTCATATTTTCCCTTTTTTATTTTTATTTTTTTGTCGGTGCTAGTCTATGTAATGAACCCTTCAACATAACGTATAAATGTCAACACAAAAGAAAAAAAGCGGTGTATGTAATAAACAACTAGCTGATTGCAGAATTTTGTAACAAAAAATATTTAAAAAAAAATGTATTGATTGTGAATTATAAACAAATGATTGCCTGAAATTTGTGTATCACTACAATTATTATCGAAACTAATTAAACTTTCGCAGAGGACTAATAAAGCTTCATGCAGTAATTTGTATCAATAGAGTGAATTTCTCCCAGAAAAATTCGACCAAATTGTACATTATTTTAAGATTATAATTGATCTAAGCTGAATTAAATTACGAAACATGCTAAGTAATTATAACTGACAAGCAAATGTGGCTTAATCCAACAAAACTGTCATGTATTGAATAACCAATTTCCTATTGACAGTTTCATTAGAGCTATGCGAATATTAACACATTCAACGCAGATAACGATGGATTTGTAAGAACATATTGCTGAAATATCAAAAATTATCAAATTATATGAAAATCAGCAGATATACCTAATAGTTAGTTTCATTTTTATTTTTGATTTCGTTCATAGAATTTGATTTGATATAGTCGGTTTGTCAGTTTAGTTTGCTGTCGTCTCTTTAGTGATTCTGTTAGTGCTGCTGTGGCTGTTCTGATCGAATATTATTATATTGTTCAAAAACAGGATACGTCAATGTCAGAATGTTTGATTATTTGTCAAAAATTGCCGCAGGAATAAAAGTTGAAGCTTTTTTTATATTTAGTCGACATATTGAGGAATTTCTCCACACAGTAAATATTGTATGACGAAAATCTTGAAGATAGCTTTACAGAAATGATGTGTCTCGATAGTGGCAGAACAGATAACAGATTTTTCAGTTTTCTTCATCACAAAATTGCACAGTGGTCATCTCGTATTAAAGTGAACGCATTACTGTCTTGAAAAAAGCCTGAGAATCAATAAGAAATGTTCCTGAACGTGATTGAAGAAAAGGTGCTTTTCTTTTTTCAAAAATAGCACAAACTTCCAGTCTCGTAACACAATTTTAAAACTTCTGTTCGTCTATTATGAAGATATCATTGTACTGTGACAGTTGATGATAACAACATTAATTCCAACACCATTCTACTCTTCGTTTATCACTGCTTATCAAGCTTTATTTGTTTTTGTAAATCCATCTATATCCATGAAAATTGTCAAATTTCCTGTACTGTACATACATCCGGACAGACATATGGTACATGTTCCATATCGAATCAATACTCCATTAGATGCCTTTCTATTCAACAAACAAACTCCAATGTTCACATTCTCTGAACAAAACGGCATTATGATTCTTCGTTAGATTGTAAAGATTCTCGTTTTTTAGAAAATAAAGTCGAGAGTTGTAATAGGAGAAATCCAAAAAAAAAACACACACGAAAGAAAACCAACAAACAAGACCAGTTAATACATATAAAACGAACACAAGACGGTGATAAAATCAGAAAAGATATCACGTAAAATCTTTTACGTTTTTTTTTTTTGGTTTTCAACCCCCTCAACAATCTCGACTGTATTTTTCATTTATTCGTTTTTTATCACTATGTTTCAACACAAAACAATAATTGAATTAGGTATATTGTGCGTAATCAATCGTTATTATTTATTTTTCTCATTTCTTTAATTGAAATTGTCGATTGATTTTAATCACCAAATAATTTGATCATAGTTTTCAATGTTTGTCCAAGACAGGGGATAGTTAAATAGACAATAATCAGAATCAATATTGGAAAACTGATATCGTAACTGGAAGCGGAAAGGGCCCAATATTCAATTTCAACTAGAATACACATTGTTGTTGATCAGGATGATTGTATAAACCGGGAATTGTGTATTTTTATAGATTTTTTAAAATTTCCAATAGAAAATTGATTTTATTTTAAAATATTATTATACATTGATGCTTTTTTCGTTGCAGGCAATCATGGATGCAAGATTGAAATCGATCGATGGTTACTTTTCACATCCAGTCTGCTACCATCGATCTATTTAGGACTGATTTGTCAATTTCTAGGTAAGTTGACCGAGCTTTTTAACTGTAAATGAATGGGGATAAGATCATCCACAAGGACTTGTTGACAGAATACCATTTAACTGTCACAATAGTCCTCGTGGTCGACGACTTTGATCTAAATCCCACTACAGCGTGCGCATCCACCATTTTTGCATTGATTTTAGACTCATAATCACTTTGTTTGATTATATTGCCCCCTGTTTTCTTTTTGCTTGTTTCTCGTGATATAAAAGCGAATTTTTTTTAGAAATTCTATAGAGCCAGCGAAATAGAAAAAATTCCTTAGATGTTTTAAGAATTTCAACGATACTTAAATGCTTAACCGAAAGGGTTCCTTTAGGAAAGTGTTGTTTTTAAGAATTTAATAAAAAAAAGCAACAATGTCAGCCTAATATTTTGATAAATTAATAAATTTCTTCACACCTATTATGTCTCTAATAACTTAATACCACCATTTAATACTGTCTAAAGTTTTATCAAAGACAAAGATTGATGATACATTATATTGTAATATCTCATATAACCAACTGCAACTAACACATGTTTATCTATAATATCATTATTAATATATTATATAATAATTAGATAATCGTATAATATTAAATAGAATTATAAACACAAAAGTGTCCTCAATTCAAACAATAATTAATCAAAACGATATTCCTTCGACTAATTAAAGTATACTATACATATATATGTATATAATTCGTCCAGGGCTTGTAAATTATTTAAATATCAATTAAGCATTGTGCTTTGTCAGGATGTTGGCCCCAATTTTAACTAAACGGCCTAATGACGATCATTACAACAGCATGAATAAATACCATAATTAATTTTCGTGTTCCCATTTTTTTCCCCTAATTCGTTATTGCTGTTTTTGTTGTCATTGTTGTTGTTGTTTTATTCAACACGAAACCAATCCAAAAACAACACAACCGATAGATAATCAGCAGAAATATAATTAGAAATTGAACGTGATTTTATTGCAGTAAAAATATTATTCAGATATTTTCCAATTAACTAAATTGATTGTTGTAAATTATTCATAAAATCGATTTGTACCTGCTGTAATAATAATTATCCTTTTTCAGGCAAATTTTATCTAATATTTTCTTCTATATTATGTGCTTTGTTTGTTTCAGGTCTATGCTAACTATAAATGAACTGGAAACGAAAATATGAAACAATTCTAATGTAAATTTTAGTGTGCAAATTATAAAAATGGACTCACGCTGAAAATGGATGTTGATAACAAAACAAAAAATGTTTTTTTTTCGTATTTATATAATTTATTTAGTTTCTTTGGCCATTTTTTTTGGTGTAATTTATCTATTTTTGCACTCAACTGAAAATTGTATGGAACAACAAGTGCTCCATTACGATCTCATTAATAAGAACCAAATTTTTAATTAATTAATTGAATTTATTCATTTATTATTTAATTCATGAATAGATAAATAATGGAAATTATTAGTGTTTATAATAATAAACTATTTGTGATAAAATTTTATTCTATCCATGTTATAATATAAAACTATTTCCTGATCGTTTATTATATGTTGGGCGTTGTACATACATAAGATACGTAGCTTAAATAAATAAAGTCTCAATTTGTAATTAGTGTTATTATATTCAATTTAATAATCCAAGACAGAGAGAAGTCCGAGCTTTGAGCGGGGCTCGAACACCGCATCTTTCAATTGCCGGTTGACTGCATTAACCATTAATTGAAGATGCGGGGTACGAGTCCCGCTCAAGGACTTAATTTCGGATACATACGGTAGAAGGACCTAAATAACAATAAAATCAAACTCACCGTGGACGACAAGTTTCTCGCCACGGAAATTATCCGTAAAACGGGGAAGATTTCAAAAATGGAAAGCAATCAGCACAGTAAAATGACGACGCTAAAGACCTTAAGACAAAAGTACCGATTGTAAATCAGTGACATGAATAATATTTTCCATTTGAAAGCATTTTCGTCTCAATATATCATCTCGTACACGCCACAGAATAACTCTTATATCTTCAACGCCACTGATGTAGAAAAAACTTAGATTGAATTTTAATCAGTTCGACTACATAAATATCTCTTGAACAAGGCGAAAAAAATCTCGAAAAAATAACTACGTTATGTTTTAAACAGAAATATAAGTTTATCATCATCTCTTCACTAAAATGTAAAACTTTGAGATTAAAAAGTTTTTCACACAAGTAATAATGAATGTTTCATATGAGACCTAAAATAGAAATATTTTCGTCTATTATATTCGTTAGTAACATGAAATGGTTATATCTGGAACTGTTGCTCAGGGTTTGATATGAACAGACCAGTAATTAAAATAATTAGATGCTTGGTGAGTTTCGAGAGTGTAAAGTTAGTAATTGTTCATTGGGGGTACCTTTACGTTCCAAGTCAGAAAGACTAAACA
>JAZBHA010000635.1:0-51824 GCA_037464855.1 Iselma pallidipennis
CTATCATAGAAGAGCGTTTTTAATCTGAATCAACCAATATAATTTCTCTATGATGGAGTCTAATTACCATATTTAAATACTAAATAGTTTTTTGAAAATAAAGTATTTAAATATTGAATACTTGAAGAATTTTAAACACTTTCTTCAATTTAAAGACTTTAAAAGTAAATAAATATTTTGAAAATCTAAAACTGCGCGCCAGTCTTTAAAAGTATATAAATACTTTCAAAATCAAAAACTGCGCGCCAGTTGCGCGCCACCTAGTGTTGAGCAACAGCGGTTACAGTCAATTCCTGTTTTATTCACTATGTGACTGACGCTTCAACACAATACATACCAGTCACTATCCATACCAAGCCGGAACATAAAAATCGATTAAAAACGAATTTTCTGCAAATATGCAAAACTATTTACTTTAGAAACGAAGGAATTGTATTTAATTGAATTTCTGATATTGTTGTTTCAGATATAAACTTGTAAATATGTGATAATTTTCTACAAATTTGTATTTGGCGCCATACAGATTACCAACCGTTACTTTAGTCACCATATGTCAGTTTTCTAACCAAACAAAAAGTGATAGATGTTTACAAATCCGTAAAAGAAAAGGCCGCTAAAAATATTTTTTTAAAAACAAGATAATTTTACAAAATCAAAAATGCCCACTTGTCTCTTCTGCCCAAACAACGATCTAACCAAAATCCATACAATCGATGATTCTATAAAAGAAGATATATTATTATTTTTCGGTTATCAGGTAAGTAAAAATTCAGAATTTATTATTTTTTTCCCCGATTAATTTATGATTTTTTTTGTTTGTTCAACAGATACAAGATTATTTACAAAAAGACGATTCAATATGTGATATCTGTTTGAATCTAATCCTGGTAGTGGCCAGTTTGAAGAAAGCACTATTACCATTTATCTTTCGTGAAGATCCGAATATTGAACAGAAGAAACCGATAATTGTTGGAACCAAATGGGAATATATAGCTAGTTTAAGTATGGACGAATTACCATGGTGTACAAGAAGTTCAACACCCAGTGGTCCGAATGGTTTAAATGGTTTGGTGGCTTGTAAACGTGTTGAACCGTATTGGTTACAGGAAGAGAAATTATTTGAACAGATCGAACACGATCGTAGTTTAAGTAATAAATATTATAATTATACAAGAAACATGTATAGAGATTGTTGATTTTTAGGTCGAAGTAGTTATTATACACGCACCGATATTGATAGTGAAGTTGAGTTGATTTTTAAGAAGAAACGTAAACGTAAACGTAAACGAAACAAATGGACACATCGAAAGAATAGCTTATATTTACGCAATAGTCCAGTTAGTACAATAACAACACGATCTCGTCGTTCAAGAACTGTTAGTGTTATAAGTAGAGAATCATGTCTAACATCTGTTTCACAGAATAATAATTTAAAATATGTTAATGGTTGTTTGGTGAATAAACGAACAAGATCTGTATCAAGACGACAAGAAGAAGAGGCGAAATTATTTTTTAATAATCAACAATTATATCAATGTACCGATCCGGATTGTGATTTTATATCAGAATGTGTTGATACAATATCAGAACATAAACAGAAAATCCATAAAAGTATGGCGTTATTTTGGTGTACGGAATGTGGTCAAAAATACACAACCAGGTAAAAACTATTCGATTATCGATACTATCCAGAAAACGTCTAATTTTATTGATCATTTTTCCAGGGAAGAATTGAAAACACACACAAACAATGAACATAAAAATGAATATTTTTGTACAATTTGTCGACGTGAATTTCTAACAAACGATGATTACAAAACACATTGGCAAACGCATGTAAATAGTTCTAGTATATGTAAATATTGTAAACGTCGTTATTTGAAAAATGTTTTAAAGAAACATCAGAAACAATGCCGGATTACTAGTAAAACAGAGATTAGTTTTAATCGTAAAAGTATTATAGGAGATTCTCAGTCTGATGGTTTTCAAATACGGACTTTAATTCAAGACGGAAATAGTGAAGGCGGTTAAATTAGTTGTTTTTAATCTTTATTATTTTTATTTTAATTATTTAGATAACACCACCACACAACAATATCGTTATATTTGATATTTTTATATATTGTTGGACCACAAAGAAATTAGATAATTTTTAGTACATCGGTGTTTTATTGGTTGCCTATTCCAGCTGTCACTTTGACAGATTGAGGTTAGATTGTTTTCTTTCGCCAGCAACCCAGCAACTTGTTCCTTACAAAAAAATAGGAAAATGGTAAAAATTGCTTTACAAATTAAAGCAACATTGGAACATATCGATGCATTATACACAAATAATCCACAATTTACCTATTCATTGAAATTAAAATGTTTAAATTGTGGTGAATTGTCTGATAAATGGCATGGTGTAACACAAAGTGAAACATTTCCAACGAAAACCGGTCGATCAGAGACCCATTATTTGGAAAAATGTAAATTGTGTGGTCGTGAAAACAGTTTAGATATTATCGATAGTAGTGTTGGTAAAATTCCTGGAATTCCGATATTTCTTGATTGTTTTAAGGTTGTTTTTTTTTTCTAGCTAAATACACGAATGATGATCAGGGTAATTTTAAGACAATCGTTGTATTTGATTGTCGTGGTATTGAACCGATAGCTTTCCACCCAGGTGATGGTTGGTGTGCTATTGTTGCTGACAGTAATAAAACATACGATGTGGATTTTAGTGAGAATGAAACTGAATGGGTTGATTATGATGAGAAAATTAAAGAATCGATTGGTGTTTATGAATTGGAATCACAATTCATTAAAGTTAAATAAAATTGAATTGATTTGTATTGGAATTGCAACTTTATTACAATTAAAATGATTGCATTTCTTTTTACAAAATTGTATACATTTACAATCTATTATTGTTTCAAACTCTTTGTTTTTTTTTTTTTGTTATACATTTACATCAATAAGTGGTCGACTATTGCTAGAAAGTCCACAGTAACAGTTTTGTGCCTAAAATATTGTTTGACTTGATTAAAAGCTTCCTCAATGTAATCATATTGATTGAGGAAAATTGCAATAATAACACGTTAATTGAATTGTTTATACGAGAATATGTCACAACAATAGAAATAATAACCCCCTACATAAATAAATACAAAAAAAAAAAACAAATATACAATACGACGTAATAGAAAAGGAATGGAATAATTCTCTAACTAATAAATTTAAATTTCAGTTAATCACATCGATTAAACGACTCGCTATTATGCAGTCTAATTGCGAAAAGACCAAAAATTATACCACATTTAAAGCCGTTTAATAGAAAAATAAAAGTCTCTCTTGATGGCTAGCTGATAACATATGCCAACCACGTTTTATACTCAAATACTGTAGAATAGCACGAATACAAATAATTAATCCTAAAAAAAATTATTAGTAAAATACGATTCGAAATATTATATAAAATTGAATTTACCGAATGTCATAATTAGCCACCATAACCAATTGTTTTCTTTTGATGCCAAATCGGTTGAATGTTGTACAATAAATGTCCATTTAGCTAATGATAAACCGAAACCAGATAATGCACCATATCTTGATGCAATTGTATGACAGAAACACATCAACAATAAGAATCCTATCCAATTAAATATAAAAGCAACTGGAAAGAAATTGGAAAAATTAGTATTTTTTTCAATTAGAAAATCAAAGAGAATTTACCAAAAAATGCGATATAAAACATAAAATCTGTACCCAACAGACTGGTATCTACATCCTGATTAGGTTCACCATCAATCAGGATTCTTTGTGTCGGTTGTCCGAATTGACTCAACTGAAATTTTGTGGAAATAAAATCAAAATAATTCTAGATTCTTGTGAAATTTACCCGAGCAGTTGTTATATTATTGATTGGTACATTGTGTCCTTCTAGATTCTTCTCACGTTGTACTTCTTCATATGTGGGTAGCTTGGTGGTTGTTGTTTTTGTTGCCACTTCATATGGGGGTGGTGCATAAAAGTCAGCTTTTGGTGGTGGTATATCATCGGTCGATGAACTTGATGGTACATAACAGATCTGTGGTAGAGTCTCCTGTATTGGGATATTTGTTGTATTTGTATCAACAACGATTTCTTGTCGATTTCCCTGGAAATATGTTGAAATTTTCGATTAAAATTCCATCGAGATTGGCAATTGAAAAATGATCATATTTACCGTTTCATGACAGTCTGGATTTGGTGGGTTTGTATGCTCCATGTTATCAACCATTGATTTTCAATTAAAACTGGATTATTAATTAGGTTTTTAACAATTTTTTTTCAAAATTTACACAACTAACTGGGCATCCATTTTAGTCCCAGTTGATTCCATTGGAAATGTCAAAAGTGCGTCAGTTTATGAAACACAGCATAGACCAGGACCGGACTTGCACCAAAAATCAATTAGCACTACTGTATCAAAACTATTAGGAAAACAAACAATAAATCTCCAATTCTTATAATAATTCTAGGCTATTTCCCGGAATTATCGTGAAATTTATCGATAAATAAACAATTTCTTTGTAATTTTATTGTGGAACAGAAACTTTAAGTACGGCTCTGGTGAAATTTCCAACCAATCACAAATATTGGGTCGATTTCTCCATTTTTAAAATTTCAAATCGATGTGTTTTATAATTACACTAATTGCTCGAGTAGAATCTGCTGCAAGGTTCGCGGACACCACCTTTACTTGATCTAACTATAAATTACATGACCTTTAAATTTAGTCTGGACTAAGGGGGTAGTTTAAAGGCGGACCAAGAATTGTTTCGGGATTCGGCAATGTTGTCGAACATATGTTAAATTAACAATTTTGCAAGATTCTCACCATATTATCTTCCCATGTTGTAAACCCTAGTCCGTTGCTCGTTTAAAGTCTAATTTGTTTATGGTAGGGTGGAAAAAAAGACTTCGGTTTCTTCAACCATTACAATACAGATGATACAGAATTATAATAATTTATAACCCTAAATAGATGCAAGAAGATCTCTCTTTTCTAGCATCTGTTCAGGGTTGTAAATTATACTTCTGTATTAAAATGAAGAAACCAAAGTGTTTTGTTGGACCTCGGTAAAAAATTTCTACTGTAGTTTAGTACTATGAAACGCAAGTTGCCCGAGCAATTATAAAACATGCCCGAGCGACAAATAGGTTGTTCAAGTATTTACATAACGCACCTAATAAATTACCGATCTCCATAAATATAAATCTTATCATCACGATAAAATTTTGTAATATATTTCTAAAAATTATTTACTCCAAATAATTAAACATAAACAAAACCTAAATTTGTTATTATTTATAATAATAAGAATTTTATCAAATTGATTACGTCCTATATTTAGACCGTCCACTAGAGGTCGCCCTATCACCATGGGAAATTTTCAGATGAAACAACAGAAGAAAAACGCAACAGTTGACATCTGCCTGTGGTTGGTTGTGTTGTGTTGTTGTCCTGGGTCGTAAAATTTCAAACATTGGTTAATATTGCACGTTGTAGGTTTTTCTTTTATTATTTAAATTTTTTCAATTTGAAAAAAATAAACAAAAGGGAAACAATTGCATTTATTTGATTGAATTTCGTCAAATTTGACTTGTGCAGAAGTTTATTATAAAAAAAAACAACAAAAACTATAATAAAAGTCACAAGCTACTCTGATTTTGTGGTGTTGAAACTATTTTTTTTTTTTGTTGGTTGTGATTTACGTGGTGTTATCAAAAAGTGATCTCATTTTTCTCAAAAAATTGAAATTCTCAATAAAATTTACGATAAGGTAAGATGATGATTTTACTGATTTCCGTTATAATTTTGAAACTTTATTATACCGTATAACTTCAATTGTTTTTGTTTTCATCATAATAGTCGACTATGATTGAAAGTTTCTCAAATATTTGAAAATAATAATAATAAGGGCCTGTAATTGAAATGCAATGGTCAAGATTGATTTTTTGATGGTTTTACAGATAATTCCTGGTTGTATTGCTTGCTCTTTTTTTGTTATTTTGTTATTTACTAATTGTAAATTTCTATTAATGTGGTCTGTTGAATTCCTTGCTCTGCTAATCATTCTATTCCCATTTACTAAACCATCTGCCCATATCGCTGCGAAAACCATAGCACCTGGTTTTTGTGTTCGTTTTATTGATGATTGATGAAAATTTCCAAATTTCTATCCAATCATTAAATAATCATCACAATTAGTTGTGTGAAATTGTCATAATTGAACTATAAAAGTGGAAAACTTTTGTGATTATCGGGTATTTTATCAATGTTGTTATAGTTCTGAGAAAATTGTATGTACTTTTATACAGGGCTGGCTCTGAGTCTGTCGGCGCCCCTATACAAGTACCTTTATAGCACTTCTTTGTATAGCTCCCTACAAGCGCTGAGACACTCGAAAAACCATCCCTTATACAACGATCATTTGGGCTACGTAGTGGTATTGTTATTTTGCAAAACAAAAATGTATAGCAGTCGATTTTGGGCCCCCTAACTTCAACTATAGTAGGCTTAGTGTCTGGAGCCGGCTCTGCTTTAACAATGATTTTGCAGCTATAGTTGACTATAAATTTATGATAATATTGAAGCACCTACAGTTGTTTTTCCTAATTATTGTTGTTGATCGTCTTTGTTATTAGAAATGACCGCCAAATAAAATTTGTTAATGGTTTTTTTTTTTAATTAGTTTTGTTTCTATTTCCCGTATAATTTTTACGTTATTTTAGAAAGTTTCTGTGCGACATTTATGTATAATATTATAATCATGATAGTCCAGAGAGTTTTGCAAACAAGCCCAATTCCACTCTTTAGGTTAAAGGTTGTAAAGGTTTTTCTTTTCCACCTATGCAATAAGAATTAACCTACTTCCTCTCTCTTTTATTACCTCTATCGATCAACTATAACTAAATTTAGACAAAAAAGATAGAAAAATTAATAGAATCACACAATGTATTCTAAAAAGCTGCATTTCCACATGATGGTTTTATTTATAGAGTTTTAATTGAAACTGGAATCAATCAGTGTTGAAAAATTGAACTAAAAATATAGAAATTTTAATTAATTCTTGTAAAAGAATGTGTGACAAGAAAGCTTATTATAACAAAATGACTTTTGGAATTTTGTCTTTAGAAATAGGTTTAAAGTGACAACAAAAAGCTTGAAAATCTTAACAAGAATTCTAATACCTGACCGGTTGGATTATGACTCTTTGTACAGACAATACCACCGACGTTCAAATTCTTTTTTTATTTTGTACCTGAAAAACTAAAAGCCTAATATTGCAGGTGTATGATAAAAGCTTCAGGTAAAAATGGATTTTTCTTGTTAACAAATTTTTCACATAATTATTACTGTAACTTTTACAGTACAAATACAAATATCATTAATAAGTCATTAACATCAAACACAAAAGAAAATCCTATGATCTGTGGTATTTTACACGTTAATAGTAATGGATCCTTCTAAATACATTTACTATTTACAAATTAATTATTTAAAAGAATAAGTATGGAAATTATCAGATCAATATACTCAAAAAGAGAAAAACAATGGTTAAAAATAGTCAGGACAAAAAAACAAGGCTCAACAAAGAAAAACAGACAGGCTACCTGAAAATGTTACTAATCCAAGCCTCATCAAATCCGGCCAATTTCTCTTATTTACTGTTATGTTTTAAAGCATCCAATTAGATTAATTTGCAAAATGTCAAGATTGATTGAAGCTGCTTATCAGCAGTAAACATTATTTTAAAAATTGTGATTTTCTTCTAAAAACCAGTTGCCGGAAAGTTCAACTTCTCGGTCTCAATTATTTATTTGGATGAACGACGATCGTCAGAAATCAAAAATAACATAATTGGGCAAAAAAAAATTATTTGTTGATTTGGATGTGGTACCAGAAATTTTCCTATCGAAAAATATAAACAAGAATTTGAAAAATTTCAGTTTCACAGGCTGGATAAACAACAAGAAAAAGTGATCTTGAAGATCAAAAAATATAAAACTAAAGAATTTTACATTAATTTCAATAATGGAATCTAGTTTTTTTATATAAAATAATAACAGGTTTTTCATAATTCGTCTCTTGGAATAGTTTAGATATGCCCTAAAAAGCGAAACTGTATACACACTTAAGAAATAGAGAAATAGTTTAATCTTTAAAATATTCACTTCTTTTTATTGTATAAATTGTTGTTTAAGTAACGATTTTTTTTGTCTTTTATTCAATTTACTTAAATCCAGTTAGTATTGATCAAACTCGTCTTATCTTGACAACAAACTTGCTTCCTGTCTCTGTGGTTTTATGTTTAGGAGGTATAATAATAAAATTATTGCAACTTATATGCAATTTGAAAATTTTTATGTATATTATGTCGTTTAAAATGTAGCATTTTCTATCACAAAATATAGAGTCATGTAAATTTTTAAATAACTCATAAATAATTAATATTTCTCTCTTTTATTGAAGAGTTTATTGAACTTTTCGTTTATAAGGGATTTCACAATTGTAGTACACGTCTATATCGGTTTCAATTCAAAATTTATTGAAATCGATCGTACAGGTAGTATAAGGGTTTTTTAATTTTTCAAGAGGGTTTTATCAGTTTTTCTTATTCCATTTAAATATTCCACTTTCTAAACATTTATTATTCACATTATTTATAATTCTTTTTGTAGTTTAGTTTCACAATTTCCGTACATTACTTGTTTATTGTTGCAAATATTGTGCAATTTCGTTGAATCTATAACAAATTTTGCAAAAAACTGCAATTTTATTACATTGATCTTGTAATAATTGTTCTTCTCCAAAAAATTGTGTTTAAAAATCCAAAGAACAACAACAATAATGTCTTTAACAACAAATAATGATTTGTGTGTGTTTTGAATAATGAAAGAGATTCGCGTGTTTCCGCTATGTAATTTAAATGTAATTGTTCACTAGAGATGGAGATGAATAACAATGCCACCCCCGCAAATTTGTGCAAAGATTCTCTGCGACTAATTTAGTTTTCCTTGTAGTCATTTTTTTCTTAAATAATTTCACTTGATTTAATTTGCAATATAGTTACCGAAAGATCGATTATTCTGCTCTGATAGGTTTTTATAGGAGAAAAACATCTTTCAATTTTCAAGTTTTTCCACCATTAAATTCAATATAATATTACTTGTAAAAGATATAAAACTTGAGAAATCTTGATGGGTCAATTTTTCAAATAGAAAACACCAAAATTGTTTCTAGCACGAATAACCGTTGTTTCGTTGTTGTTGTTGTTGGTATTTTAGTGTTAAATTTTGACTTGTTGTTGTAAAAACTATTGTTGAAAAATTCATCTGCTAGTTGAAATTTTCTATTGTTTATAATGTTTGCAAACTAATTAAATGAGTTCGACTTTGAAAATTTTTCCATATTCCAAATTAATTTAGAAAACATTTGAGAAAATTTCTTCTTTTCGTAGTCTTGTCAGTACTCTCGTATAAAATATGGTTCTTTGTTGTTGTTGCTATAAAAGTACTTGAAAATTTTGTTTGTGTACCTGAAATTCACAGTTAGGAAATTTTAATAACTTTTAACTGTAAATTTTGCAAAACCTGTCCTCTTTATGCAACCCTATTTGCTTTTTTATATGTATATGTAGATATATAATAAAAATTTTCAATATTTTGTTCAAATTCCTGGAAAATGATTCATTTTATAATCAATGGTCTCAATAATAATCCCATTATCCTAGAGAGGCGATCTATAAATAGTCAGGACTTAGGACAGACAAGAATCTTCATATATGAATCATCTTTCGTATAGATACATTGGAATTTTTGTCAGATTTTTTTTCTTCAGTCAAGACAATCTCTAATTAGCTATATTAATGCTGTTGTTGTTGAAGATTATTGTTTGTATACTTATAAGAATGAGTTTTACTAGACACGAAAATGTCAGAGTTAAAATTACACCCTCTTTCTGTTTTTATCAAGTCAATATTCTTTCCATGTCGTCGTCTATATTTTATAAATAGAACCTTTTACGCCTGGACTAGTTTGATAATCATGACATATCCCTTGCATTTGGTCTATTTTTCCTCCCGTTTAATAAACTTGTAGGTAATGAATGTTTAAAAATACCTATAGAAAATAACTGTTTTGTCTTGAAAAAAAAAATGATTTGGCAGTAAAATTTCATTAATTAGTTGAATTTTACCGTTATTTTTAATTAGTAACAGTTGATTCTGCGAGGAATATTTGCGTCAATGATTAAAAAATTCACAAAGTTTTTTAAAATTATTCAACAACTTTTATTATAATGTAGGTACTTTCATTTTCTGTGTGTGAATATATTCTGTAAAACAGGTGTTTATTTGTTGAATAGATCTATACTTTTTCATTTATTGTCATTTGAAGGTAAATTAAAATCGATTCTATTCTAGTCAATTTTCAATAGTCTTCCAAATAGAAAGCAATATTTGATCGCACAATATTTGAGTAGTTTCTTTAAATTGTTTGAATGGAGAATAAATTTTATTTAATTTAAATAATGGAGACAAGAATTTATTTGCCTGTTTGGCTGATTTTACTCAGCTGGCTTAAAGTCGGGGTTAGTTGCCAACGAGTTAAATTTCAAGTCGTATTGCACCAATCCGGTGTTATAATAAGAAGGTCTGTTCCAACTATAATCCAAAACTATCAGTCCGAAACAGAGTTTAAAACGCACAAACTAGACTAGCTGCGCATGCCTCGGACTGATAGTTTTAGATAACATAATAGTTGGAACAATGGAACAGATCTACAATGACATTTGAGCCCGATCCATTCCTAAAACCAGGTATGGTGCTTTCAGAGATAAATGGAGTTGACTTTCTTCACGCTTCATTCAAATATTGTTTATTATATCCCTAATTGACAATGAGATTAGAAAGCCCCCTCAAACTTCCCAGTACCGTCTAAGGGTGCGTTTATAGTAAACGCTACAAAGATAGCGTCGATACAAGCGACGAAAACAAATACATGTATTTCAATGTAGGTGTTCATAGTGGAGGAACGCTACAAGCGTCGAGCTAAGCTACATAGAAAGCGACAAATGTAGGAATCAAAAAAGTTTGTTTTCTTCGCTCGTCGCTATGTAAAAATTATACTATTTTTACGAAAATTGACTATTTACAGCGCCAAATTAATGAAATTATAAGGATTAAATTAACACTGGACAAATAAATATACTTTTTATGAATTAAAATGGTCATAAAGCCAAATATTTTTTTATTGTGGTTTGATTTAATGCAAATCTAACGAAATCTATGCAACTTTGATATTTTCCATTTAATGACACCAAGAAAATTGTTTAATTAATCAATGGAAAATATTAATTATAAAAATATTGAACTATTCGTGTGGGTTTTTAGCTCAACGCTATCTACGCTTGTCGCTTGTATCGACGCTATCTTTGTAGCGTTTACTATAAACGCAGCCTAATACGGTTGCTGCAACTACCTGTCCTATCATAAATCATATTATCTGTCCCTTTGCGGTAAATAGCTCCTACCTCTTAATACACGATAATTTTTAGAAAAGAGGCACCCAGGCAGCATTGTAAATAAAATTTGTCTATTGTTGGTGATGCAGTTGCACACTCTTTTGTTGGGTTCTCTACCATAAAGTATTTGACTTTTATAAGTCAATAAGCTAATATTCACAAAAATTCTCCGACCGCTATACGTATCTTTTATTTTTCTCCTAGTTTTGTTGTAAATTAGAGAGAAAATTGGAAATACTTCTCACCACATAGCTTCTATTATTAGTTTCGTTGGTCAATAGTCTCTCTAATTACTTTATTTCTACGAATGTCCCACCGAAAACTATCCTAACCAACTAAGAAATCTGTTACCTGGCTATAAATGTGAAGAAATACACTTTTCGGTAGCTCTAGATGGGATTATGATAATAGGATTGACTTTATTTTCTTCTAAAGTAAATGGCATTTATCCACAAAAAGTTGGAACTGTAAGATTCAAGACTAAGAAAAATCTTGATAAAGTAACAATTTTCAAGAGCTTACAAGCAAAAAATTAAAGCGAAGGAAATTTACTGGAAATTGAAATTTAAAAAAAAAGGCAGAATAAAAGAGAGTACTTTATCAAAGGACGCAATGAGAAGGAAAACTGAATTAGTGAAAATCTATTTCAGGAAATAAAAGAAAATATGATTGATTTCGAAGAAATGTTATTAAAAATAATAATACAATAAATTAATGAGAATATTTGATTAGAAAGTGAATTTCGATCTATAATAATAAAATAAAAACGAAAATTAATAAAAACCTGGAATATAATCGAAACTTGAAAGTTATAATAATATGAAACAATTAGTGTTTGCGTTCTTCATATTGTTTTGGTTCCTGAATTACTAACCACAATTCCTAATTATTTTTGCTGTTAATTTTCAGGCTCTTTAATTTAACAAAGAACGTTAAATATTGGAACAATCGTTTAACGGTAAACGATTGATCTTTTTCTCCTTCAAATAAATGTGCTATTGGAGAAATTACTGAAGAGAATCGTTCCACCGTTTTTTTTCGTTTGAAAGAAAAAAAGCTGTGTTACCAATTTCGATTTTTGTTATAAATAAGAAAGTAATTGTTATACTTATAGGATATTTCTTGATTGTTTTACAATGGATTTTTAAGCGTGTGAAACAGTGTGTAATACATAAAAGATGATATTAAAGCAACACAGTTGAGATGATGATGCAGAAAATTTTCCGGTAGATTTTATTCGATTTTCAATGACATGCGATACATACAATACAAGAAGTGAAACTATTTCCAGAAATTCAAAATCACGCATCTAGTTTTATGATATTATGGAAATTTTGAATTGTTCTAAATTCTAAATTCTTGTTTTTATTTTATTTGCTTCTTTACTGTAATTGTCGCGATAGTGAAATGGAGAGAAAGCGCCTCCACCATTTTTACCATTTCAGGTTTTATTTTATTTTTTCCCTTTACATTAAAAAACTACACATTGACGTGATAAACTATGGATGGATAGTTTTAAAATCTACACTCGTTCATCTAAAACATCCATTATTTGTGTTCAATTAGTTTTATATGAACGGTTTAATTATTGATACAAGGGGTGGGTTTTTCCAATGAAAAATCGCGTTTTTTCCTTTTTGCGTCGTCTTTTGATTTTATTTTACAATACGAGACCTACTAGACGATCGTATAAATGCGAGATAGAGAGAGGGTAGAAGGTAGGGTTTGTTGTGCTGCTTTTTCTCACTACTACTGTTAGCTACAATATGAGACAGGGGGATGCTGCGTGTGTAGAAAATCGATGCGAAATGACCTCGACCATGAACAGCGGAAAAGCTGGATATGTCAACCCGACCTTCCCTACTATAAAATTCAAGTTTGAACACGAATTTTCCGAAAGTTTCTCATACCTGCATATAATTCTCAATAAAATACAGGTGCATAAATAGAAAGAGAGACAGACTGCAGGTTGTATGGTTCAAAGTATGGTTGATTAGATAGTCAGGGTTAGAACAAGTTAGAAAAAGTCTAATCCAGTTTGAAGGTTGTTTATCTGTTTTTTTTTTGCGACTTTACAATGATCTGAAGAGAAATTTGCGTATTAATTTTGTTGACACGTCAATTATTTATTTTTTTCATTTCTCTCTTAATTTGTTTGTTTAAATTGATAAAAAACAATGTCAATTTGAATGGGAACAAGATAGAGAAACATGCACTGATTAGGAAATCTTTTATATTGTTTTGTGAAAGTTTTTCATAGAAAATATTTGCAGTGGACTCCACCTACAATACAATTACAATAAATACGTGTTCTTCTCTTTTTTTGCTATTATTGTTGTTATTTTAATCAATTACTTTCCATCATCGGTTAAATAACTATTTTTTTTTTAATTTGAATCGGTTATTATACACTTTTTCTTGTTCTAATTACAATATTTAATGAATTAGTGAATTGATTTTGGTTAATTAGATGTTTAATGTTTTGTGGATTTTCGTTGTTCGTTTAATTGTAATTAGAGAGAAATTTTTTCTATATTTTATCTAACAATAGATAACAACTTTATTATGCAATTTAACAGTGTCGTGATTAGGGTTTTTATTGTTTAGAAGTGGTACGTGATACAAAAAATTTTCCCTGTTTTTTTTTTCGGTGGAAAAGAAAATGAAATTATAGTTGGTGATCGATCAATCAAATGAATTTATTGTTAGAGTGAAGTTCATTGATGGCAATTTAATTATTGAATATGTCCGTATTGATAACAGTCAGTTAGATTTAACTGAAATTGACGAAACTGACACTTTGTACGTACAGATTCTAAATCAGAGTAGACTTACTTTGATGGTTAAGCTTTATTCTAAATTAATAAAATATTAAACAAATCTAACTGTTTCAGTTAATTTATAAAAAAACTAAATGGTCTTTGATTAAAAAAATACATATTTAAATTCTGCATTTTCCTAAAAACTAACAAGAAATACCGTTTAAGAAAAACTTAAGATTTTTTTATAGGCAATAAATAAACGACTCATAAAACTTGTCAAAGCTTCAAGTAAAAACAAAGGAAAAAAAATTACAATTCCGCCTACATCCAAATCTTCCAAAACAGTCCTCTACCTCAATTTATTTATTATTGAGCGTATAATTTATTGGCAATTTTTTTTGTTTTTGTCATCATACAACATTATAATAGATTATTTTTATAATACCGGCTCTTATTAGAACCCGCATTCGCGTAATCCGAACCGAGTCTTTGATTCAAAATTGCACCAAAGAAGGAAAAAGACAAGTTTTTGCAAAATTGAAGGTTTCCTTTAATTATGTAAAATATATAACAGTTATCTCCCAGTGAAAATTATTCTCTAATATTTCTAGTTTTTGACTTTTTATTAGTGGTCTTCAAACTTTGTCGACTCATGGAACCCATAAGATTATAGAACTTTTTTTTGTGGAACCCTATCACCACAAAAATCATTGTGTGCAATTTATGTGGATAATTTTCGTCAAAAATTCTTGACTCGTGGATCCCTAAGGTTCTGCGGAATACATTTTGAAGACCACTGGTTTAGATCAATATTAACAAATTAGCAATATTTTATGTGTACAAAATTGATAAATAACTATGATTATCTAGCTGAATATTGTCAATATTGATCGGGTGATGTTAGTAGATGATAGACAATCCTTTGAAATGTTGTCTAATAAAGTGCTTTAATTTACGTACCTATATTGGAACCAAATAAAAGGTTTGATGTTACATCATTAAAGAGAAAATAGACATTATATCTAACCAATCCAATAATCTAGTGGTAAAATAAATCTAATTTTTATTAGAAGTAATCAATTTTGAAAATATCAACATACCTATTGGATTAACAAAAAGAAATACTATTATTTCATACTTCACCATTAATTATAATTAAATAATTGTGTAGTTTGGAAAGTTTTATAATTAATTTGGCTTGTTTAACATTATATACATAGATAATGTTTCTGTTGTTACAATAAATACTCTTCAATATCATCATTGTTTATTCTCTGATGTGTATAATTTATGCATAGTTACAATATGTAATGATAGATCTTAACACGAATTAAAACTAGTTTTCCTTAGAATGCAATTATTACAAGTTTCAATTGCAATTACATACAATTGTATGATGTAATTGCACACATAAACCAATATTGTTTGTTTCGTATTCTCTTTGTGATCTTTAAATGTAATTTAATCTGATCAAGATTTACTCGTGTTTCTTTTTTGTGTGTGTATTCAACTTGTCTCTCTACTTTAATTAGAATTCTTCTATAAGATTAATTTAAAGATTAGGAAAGGAGACATTATTGGAAAGGTTTTATTTTCTCTCTATTGGTAAATTCATTAGGTTTCATTGACAACGATTATATTGGTATTTTGTTCTTGGCCTCGTTTATTATTATTATTATTATTATCATCAACTGTGTGTGTGTAGAGAGAGAGAGAGACATTGGAATCTCTTGCTGTGTGAAGGAAGCCCCCCAAGTGTCTGTTTCCGTGTGTTGTAACTTGATTCTCCCCTCTTGTTTGTATTGGAAAAAAAATCCCAACAAGGCCCTTATATAATAATAATCATTTATGTATGTATGTGTATGAACAGTAGCAATTAGAGTTAATTTGAATTGGTCTGTTTGATTCAATTGCAGATGAGATAATGTCATCGGCTGGTACTGTTGGAACAACACATTCAGGGGCTGGTCCCCTTAGTTTAATGTCCTGTGTCCGTGAATCGTCACCATTACAAGATTATGAAGTTGATGGTGAAAAGATTGGTAAGTCTTTAATTTTTTTTTTCGTTTTCAATCTCCTATAAAAATTGATTTTGTAAAAATTTGTTGAGGAAGTTAGAACAACTGGATATTTTCCAATTCTATTAATAATCATCAAAATGGTTAATAGAATGTGTTTACTTTAAAATAAACGTGTATAGATGTATTATAGAAATCATCTAAGAAAAATATTTTGGATGGATGCGCAGTAGATCTTCAATAGGTGGGGGATGCTAGAAAAGCACGTGCTAGCAAGAATTTTGAATCTCCAGTGGCGTCCCAGAGCAACAATTATTAATATTTAATTGCTGAGCTCTAGCGACAGTTATCGAATTTTTGAAGATCTTTTAAGGCATAAAAGATACTAGTTTGTGTAACAATAATGTAAATAAATTAAGAGACCTATAGGAAAATTAATATTGTACAAACCATAATCAAATAATTTTATAAAATATAAATTTGACACTTTGTTAAGTGAGCACGGTCATTCAGTTCTCCGATTGCCGCCTTATCATCCAGATCTTAATCCAATCGAACTGATCTGGGCTAGAGTTAAAGGTAACGTCGCTAGAAGGAATGTAACATTTAAGTTAGATGATGTAAAAAAACTTCTTGACGAAGAATTTAGTGGTGTGACCAGTGATTATTGGAAAAAGTGTTGTGAAAAGATTATTGATAATGAAAACAATTACTTAAACAATGAAAGAATAATTGACATACAGACTGAAGAATTAATAATTACGGTAACAAATAGTGATAATGAAAGTAGTGATAGTGACGATAGTGTTTTATAGTAATACATTAACAAACTTTAAAATTTTAGACAGATTCTTAAAAAAGTAACAAAAACAAATTATCTAATTTTCTTTACAAGTTACACCCATCGATTATGTTCCAATTGTAGTTTATTTATCTATTTTATTTACATATCTTGTAGTCAGACCAATTCTGTATAATGTAGTGCATTTGTTGCAACGCCACTGGCACTTTTACACGAATCAAACCGAAGCGTTCACCGAAAGTTATCGAAAACATTTAAAAATCTGACCGAAAATATTTTTCTTAGATGATTTGGACTGTATGTATGTAGGCATGTGTATGCGGAAATCCAGGACGAGTTCAGAACTAAAACCGTCCTGGAACCATGGTGACGTTCATCCACTATGCCATTACAAACAGAAAAATATTAATCGATTTTTTTGCGGTAATATCCTGTTATTTTTATTAAAAATTTTAATTGTTTAAAAAATAATAATAATTAAGATAATCAACCAGGTCAAAAAAAAGATGCGTGACTATCGACAATCTTGCACGCCTTTTTTGTGTTTTCTTGTTGTAATAAAAATAGCCGAAATGTCATCATCTCTTGATTGAAATCTAATTGATAGAAGAGAGAACTTGACCTTGTTTTTGATACCGATAAATTGGTTGTATAAGTAGAATTAAATTGTGGAAATTATATTAAAAAAAAAATTATAGAGAAACGAGAAATAAAACAATAATCATGTGTGGAAATCTTCATATTCTTAGAACATATAAGCAAAACGGTACTCTACCATTAGAATTGCTGTTAATACACCGATAACTGTAAAATTCATAGATAATAGTGGGTGTTTTCAATTATGGTAAAATAACGTCATGTTTTATATAGGCCAGATTCTCTAATAACAACAACAACAACAACAACAACAACAACAACAAAGATTTTAATCGATCAACACGATCGACATACATACATAGATTCGTTATTGAACAGTTTGATAGGTATAGTGTTTTTTTTCCAGTCTTGTGTTTTTTTGTTTTGTTGGTCCAGTTTTGTATACCTATGAGAAAGAAAACTAGCCCAACTGGGTTATATTTCAATAAATATCAAAAGTATGGCACGAATTCTTCAACTTTTTCTTTGCCTTGAAATGTAGAAAAATTGGTCCCTATAGTAGGTATTAAAAATGGATACCTGTAGCAGGAAATTCATAGAACTTTTGGTAGACATCTACTACGTGGACTAAATGTAGAGTAAATTATTTATAAAGTTGCTAGAAATATTGGAGACTTATATTCTTACTGTGTACTTACCTCAAATCCTAAATAATTTGTTGTATTTTTTTTCTCGTTGTTGCATTTGAAAATTTAATCCCAGTCACTAACTTCTCCTATCCAAGTTTGAAATTTTCTGAATACTATTGCCTGGATATTTTTTAGTAAAGCTCCCTGATTTTAATGAAATTATAGAAAACACACCGTCTCTGTTATGTAATTTTTGGAGAAAATTTACATTTTCCTAGATTTTTCCTTATACAGTAATCTATTGAAAAATTTGAATAAAAAAATTTCTATTATCTTACAATTCGATTTTCCTGCATTTATAAAGATAGTGATAGATAATATTAGATAAAATAATTTCTATTAGAAGTATATTTTATTTATTAGTAGCTTTGTGATTGTTAACAATGGATAGAATACGAGGAGTACAAAGAACTTTTAGTTTACCAAACTATTTCGATGGTTATGATCTTGAAGATTGTAAGTTTTAAGTAAAAAATTTATCATTTACACCATTTTTTTTTTTGATAACAAATTTAGCATTTTTGGAGGTTTTATTATTATAAATTGCTTTTCGTATTTTATAACCGTTTTTTTCATGTTTTCAACGATTTCGGTAGGTTTCAGGTGTTTCAAAAATAAATGACAAACAATAATAAAATTATTTAATAGCGAGCTCAGGTGGCGGTATAGGACCGAGAAAATAACGAAATTATAAATTATGTACGTGCTTTATTGGAAAAAATGTGTCTAAAAACTTAATTGAATCAACAAAATTCAAATATTTTTTCATGATAAGATGTTATTCGTCAAAAAAATCCGGTTTTAATCTTTACAATTGATTAAATCTTTATTATATTTTTATTGTTTTGTATTGTTGTTAATTGAAGAAAACTAACAAAAAAAAATTGTTATCGTTTTTCGTGCTTAGAATTTAAATAAAATTGTTGAGATGTAATAATTCTGAACTATGCTGGCTCTGAATCATTGCATAGCGTTTCGAGTTAAAAAACTATCAACAATCAAAGTTATTACGTTTACATTCAGTTTAACAATTGACAATTGACCATGATGACCCTCCTTTCTGGTTCGATCATTTCCAACTGTTATATATTATAATAAAACAGTTTTAATTTGGTTGATCTCGTGTATCTATTCTAAGCGTTCCTAATTATACAAAAAAAATCACACCATCCCTTAGAATGTCGTCTCTCTCAATCATTAGTTACAGGAAATACGCTCTGGGTAAATAATTGCATCTTTCTCCAAGTTTCCTGTATTTTGAGAAAAATCACAAGACTATTCAGGTCAAGTTCTTCTTAGTAAACATTTTTTTTTTGTTTGGTCTTGTTTACAGTGACTACGAAAAAGAAATTCTGGAATCCAAAAAAATGGTTCAAACGGAAACATAAAGATATAGATCCAGTGGTTGTACCAATTGATAGTAATAATGATAAAGATGTTCTACGTAGTCGATCGACTAGTGAATTATCCATCACTGATGAACCGACAAGAAGAAGGTAGGAAAATTTTTTAATTTTTTGCTTCGTCTCGATAATATCACAATTATTATTTTATAGAAGTGGATCTTCAATGCACCCGGGATTGAGTGTATCTCATGATAGTATCTTCCATTCACCAAATTCCGGATCAGATATTGATTTGGATCAAGCACAAAGTTCATCATCATTATCCATTTCTCATCAACAAATTGATACAAGATTGCAGGTAGGTGTTATTTTTCGTATACTTTTTTTTAATTCAATTTTTAACGAGCAAAAAATTCAAGGATTTAACTTTGAAAATTGTATTTCAATAACATTACTAAATATGGTGATAAAATTAAAATATACTTAACGATCTTCAACTGTGATCTTATTAACGTTTAAAAATATCATCCTCGTAGTGTCGTGATTTGTTTGTATAAGATCTACCCCTTTATTGAGTTTGTATTGTAAAAGGTCAGATAAAGATTGGCTATTTTGTGAAATACAAACTAATAAAACAGGTCAGTGGCGGACCCAGGTATTTGGGGCACCTCAGTGACGTTATCAAGCTTAAAGTTCAAGGAGGCCTTTTTAGCCGAGGTGGTGAAGTCACCCAACTTTTCGAATGATA
This sequence comes from Iselma pallidipennis, assembly GCA_037464855.1. Classification (NCBI taxonomy): domain Eukaryota; kingdom Metazoa; phylum Arthropoda; class Insecta; order Coleoptera; family Meloidae; genus Iselma; species Iselma pallidipennis. The sequence continues at coordinate 20,514 of JAZBHA010000635.1, forward strand.
AATCGAACAACTTATTGTATAGGAAGTTGAATCAATTTATCCCCATGGAGTCGTTCGATTGGTCGTTTCGATTTGGTACCTAGTCTGATGTGTGGCTATGCGGGGAATTGTCATGAGTCATGACAACCTGCAGTTCGATAGATTGTATGCATTGCCATACAGTTCACTGATTCAATTTATCGTCCAATTTATCGAACGACCTGCACACACATGGTTTAAATCTGGATTCAACAATTGTGACAGCTTGCGTTGTTCGATTTATCGTTCGATAAACTGAGTAGTGTAAGCTTCAATGTGGGTCCATTATTAAAAATGTTTGAGTTTTGTTGTTGGTTTTTTGGTAAAAACGGTAAAAATTAGAAATATCAAGTTGATGTAAAAGTAGAAGAAAAAAAAACTAGATTCAAGGTTGTTACGATAATTGTTCATTGAACTCACAAAGTAAAAGTGTATGTGTGTGCAAAATACACACATATGTAGGTACAGCTCTAAAAAGCAAAGAACAAGGAAAATACGAAACGGCCTTCAAAGTGCATAATTTAAACGCGAAATACAACACTGTACATAACGACAGCTATATAATTTCAAACTGGATATACGACAGTGGCCTCGATTTTATACACAAATCTCGAAAAAAACTTTACTATAAATATTTTGCTTCCAAAAAAAAATTGTAGGAGTTATAATCTTATAGCAATTTTTCGTTAAGCACACGAAAACACACAGAATTATGATTGTTATACTAATTAACAAAAAAGAGAAAGTTGTTTTAATCGGTGTATTGTAGGAGTTTTCAGATTTGTGTTTTTCTCTTCTCTAATGAATAATTACATTAATTAACATAAATGGTTGTTGAATAATTGTTTATTAAATTCAATAAAATATTACATTATCTGAGAGTTCCATCCTGTCTACATACAATGATAAAAGCAAAAGGAAGTTGTACACATATTCCTGCTTGTCATCATATTTTTTGTGTTATTGTTGTTGTTGTTGTGGCTAGGCCCTCCCTACCAGTTTTGTCCTGTTTATTATTATATACAACAACTTTGAGAATTCTTCAATATTTCCTGTATTTATATTTAAAAATCTTGTGTCTGTGCCTGTGCTCTTTTTTCGTTTTCCTGGCGACAACAGACAAGAACAAGGAATACATACAGACAATATAGTCTTCCTACTATTCAATATTGTTGTGTTTAATTTATAGAAAAACTAAATGAGGAATGTGGTAATGAGTCAAGTTAACGTTAAACCATTTTACCACTAAAGAAATGATAATATTGTGGTTTAAAATTAAGTTTTTAAAACAAAAAACTTATGGTCAGTTAGTTTGTTTTGCTTTCTAGTTTGTACAGATCCTGATGGGTCCTCTTTGTTGATTTTCATTTCAATGTTTCAATCAATTGAATATTGTTGATGTTATATAATCGTTATCATTCCAATAGAAAACTCGTATTTAAACGACAATTTATATTATACCTACTACCTTTCAACTGATTAATTCAGACCAATTGTTGAAGTGTGATGGGCACGGCGGTGCCGTTATATCCACCATCCTATGAAGGAGAGGTCGACTAGCTTTAGTTAAGTATAGTTAGTTAGTTGCCAGACAGGTTCAGAATATCGCCATCACCAGGTCTCTTTCTATTCCTTTCAATTAAATAATAATCATTTTTTTAAATGTGTGTAAAAATACTGATTATTTAATATAAATTTTAAGAAATGATTAAAACTTCCTGTTAAGGATGTGACGTTATCATATTCACCACCTAAAATAAATCATTTTGTAGTAGTCGTGGTGTAGTGATATGTAGTTTATGTATCTCGTTATTGTTTAGTGTTATTGTTATCCTTTTGGGTGCAATGAAAATTTTGACAAAAAGTGGTGATACTTGTTGGGGTAAAACTCTACGCAATATACCTTCAAGGATTATGTTTTGTAGAATTTGGGTGAGTTTATGTATGTGTGTGTATAGGTCATTATTTATGTCCCTCTCTAATGATTCCATCCTTAGGGATTAACAGGAACACAATATAGATTTTATACTTGATTAAACATCTATTAATAAAATAATTAGAATTACGATTTAATTAAAATTTTTGATTGTTATGTGTGATTTTCAATTACTCACACTCTTTATCCCCAATTTTTATTTAGAAGAGTGTGTTAATTCAGTAGGTGTGAAATGACTCAATCAATTTCGAGGTCGGTATTTAACTGTACATTCTCTATTTAAAACACCTTATGGGTACATCATTTTTTTTTATTATTTGTAGTCATTGTTTTGATTATTTTTTTAAATAATAATAATAATTTCCAATTTCAGACGGAATTAAGTGAGAGATTGAGACTGAGACGTGGTCGTGGTGATACTAGTGAAGATGATGAAGGTCTACCACATAGTCCATGTAATTCACCGACAACAACAGAAGGATTACTTGACAAGACTGCAATCAAAGTGAGTTTATTATTAAAGTGAAGGGAGTTTTTCGTTCTATCTAGAATAATGTTAGAAAATCATTTTATTATGTAACATATATGCAAAATTTTTATTAACGTAACTGCATTCTGTACATAGTGTCAACCATATGTTGTGTGTTTATGATTGACTGGAGGTGAAAAAAAGTGTGTTTTTTTTTTCTGTAAATAAATAAACTTTATGTTTTTATGTAAAGAAAATAACTAACGGCAGTTATGTCAATATATATAGGTAACGGATTTGAAATAGTCATTATATAAGTTTTATATAATTGGAAATAAATCCAATATTTATTAACTATCATCATTGGTTCCCATCTGTTTTGTCGAGAGTTTTTAATTTGATCTTGTTTACATCAGAATCATTACAAGTGGATAATTTGATGAAATGTTGTTCTAGTTGAAGAAGAATCTCCTTCTGTCTTGATCGAAAACTGTTTTTTTTTTTTTTTTAATAATAATGTTGACAACAATTTCCTGGACTAATTTTAGAAAATAATCAAAAAAGATTCTAATCTGAGGTATCTATATTGATTAGTGCAACAAGTCTTTGGAATTTTTGTCGGAAATTATTCAAATTCTTTGTCTATGAAATATCGGAAATTGAAATCAACAAGAATAAAAGGGACGACCTTTTTGGTGATGATGATGATATTGGGGTGTTGATTCGTGACATTTTCGGGCAAAAAATTGAATTTTCTAAATTTCCAATAATATTCAAATTAAAATGATATAATCGTGTGTGATGATTCAACGTGATTATTTGTTAATTTATTTTGAAATCGTGTCTTTTTTGCAAGTAAATTAACATTACTGCATGAGAAAATTTATTATATTCTTGTCTGTTTATTTCTAAAGAACGGAAACAATGAAAATTCTCTGTGGTTTTTTGTGTAACTTTAAGGTTTTTTCTCTCTTTGAAATAATTTCATTGATTGGTCATTTTAAAATAATAAAATTAATTCGTTATAGTAGTTTTGTAGAAATACCGATTTTTATATAAATTTTGATCGCGCAATATAGATGAGGAAATATTTAACTTAAAACTAACTAGTATTTGTAGAGTAGAAGTGAATCTAGTTTGAAAGCGCCTAACAGTTACATAATGGTTTGAGTCTCTCTTTTAATAATTGCGAATATGGAGGGATTTCAACAAATGTTTTGCTATGGGTATTGTTTCATTCGTTTGCCAGATAGAAAGTCTCCTCATAGTCGTCGTTGTTGTTGTTGTCAGTTCCGAGTTTTGCTTTGTTGAATCAGATAGTTTCACGGCTGTATGTTGTATTTGGAGAGATAATGTGAAAATACAGTATTCAAACATAATTTTTTTGTTTCAAAAATAATGTTTTGTCCCTCAAAAGAGTGTTTTAATACAACCGTACCATGGATAAGTGGTATTAGAATGTTTTTACCTCCTATTGAAGTAAATTATCATATAATACAACATTTACTTGTTAACTTTGTTAATTGAGTTTTAAAACAATCATTTTATGTTTCAGGATCTCCCAACCAAATCACACAGTACTTGTAGTGATGGATCACTCCTCAGTATGGGCAGTTCGGAAATGGATGAGGTAATAATACTGATTTTTTTTTTATTGATAAAAATAATAGTAATAATAATAAAAATTTCAGGAATCTTTCAGTCAACAACCATCACGACATTCCTCGAAATTATCGTTACATGAGAAAAAGGTCTCAGAACAAGGTTTGATTTCATTCTGATTTTAGTTTATGTAAAAAATAATAATAATGATGTTTATGTGTTTTAGATTCTGATTTGGAATTAGGTTCTTCCACGGTACCATTAAATCATAGTGCCGCTCATCATCGTGTAGCCGTGAGACCGAAACGACGGGCACCTGGTAGAAAACGAGTACCTCAAGTATGTTTAAAAAAATTTCTCTTTTTTTTAAAGGAAAAAACGCGATTATTTCTTCACTTTTTCCCCATTATAGTTATCGACAGCACTACCAACGACACCTGAAGTAAATGAAGAATCTTCAATTAGAAGTATTACTCCAGAGAATATCTCAAAAGGTTAGTATTAAGTGTTGTTTTCAAGCTTATTAATATTAATAGCTATTATTGATATTTGCTATTAACTTTTTGTTTTGTAATAATAACATTTTTGCATGGCTTTTCTCTTTTACAGAGACTGTTGTTGAGCTTTATAGCATAGATACAAGAACTGTTATGACTGATACACAATTAAAATGTTCCTCTTTACCACCTGGTCTAGTTGCTGCCGATATGGAAACAAATAAATTGAATCGAAGCCGTTCAACAAATGCTGGTAGTAAATCCCAGGATCATTTCAATAATGTATTGGAAGAAGAATTAATTGAGAAAGAAGAGAAAACCGATAAGTCATTCTTTGATCGAATCTTTCCACGTCGTAGTGCTAAAAAGAAGAAATTAAAAGAAGAGAAAATGTCGATAAAAGATGAGAAAATTGCTACAGTTAGTGCTATTAATAATACAGTTTTAACACAAACTAGTAGTAGTAAACAAGAAATTTTAACATCGTCTTCGACAAGTCAACGATTGGAATCGAAACCAATTGCTGCACCACGTACTGGAGCTGCCTCAAGACAGAGAATCCAACCAATTGATTTACCACCAGCATCTCCAGATAGTCCAAGACGAGATTTTGAATGTATTCTACCAAAACCATCACCAGAACGATCATTAATATTTAGTGGTGGTACATCACCATTACAAGCTGAATTGGAGACACGTTTCAAACAAAGACAAACAATTAATTCACCACCAATTGAATCACCACCTGTACATCTAACAAAATCCACCGAATCTATATTAACATCACCGGAAATGAATAAGAAAGATTCGTCAACAACACGACACGAAGAGATTCGTATGAAAATTCCCGGTTTGTCTTCATTACAACAACGTGTTTTATCACATCATCAAGATGAAATTGATAGTAGTGATAGTGATGGTGGTTTTAAATCATTAAATGATTTCATTGGAACTAATAAATTGATTACAAAACCGGTAACAAAATCGCATAGTTTTAAATCAACAAAAATTACAGATTTTGAAAGATGTCCATTAGAAAAGTCTACAAATAATAATAAAAAATCGGAGGAAAAATATCAAGTTTCTAAAGCTGCATCATTAGATAGTGTGAAACATTTAGATGAAATTGTTGAGACTGCAACGGAAATTAGACGTGAGAAATTTATGAAAACTACGAAACAAGAAACAGTGAAACGGATTAATGATTTTAATGATATAACAATATCAGGTCCAAGTCATACGGCTGTTGTTAGTGTTTCAAATGATCATTTCCAACCAAGTTCAACAATAGCAACATCAAAATCGAAAATGGAAGAAAATACTACAAAAGAATCAGTTTCTATTACAAAAATCCAGTTGAAACGTGAAACAAGTCAAATAACACGGAGTACAGTTAGTGTACCGAAACCATTAGTTCCAGAATTTCTAAATAGGCAATTAAATAAAGTTGAACAAAGGCCATCAAGTAATGTGGTTTTTTCAACAACTACATCATTATCATCACCATCACCATCATCATCATCACCACGTATTGTTGACGAACAAATTAAACCAAAAGCTATGTTTCCAACAAATACAACAACTACTGAATCAATGATGAAAATCAATCCGAGAAAGTTTAGTCAAGAAGATCTTGAAATTATCGAGAAGAATAATGATGACAATTCATCATCATCGTCACCACCACCAGTAACGAAATCACCAATAACGACAACAACAACAACACCTGCTCGATATAAAAAGAATGAGAATTTAAATAAAACAAGAAAACCTTCAACTAGTTCAATAACACCGGAATCTCCAAAAGGCGAGAAACCAATGATATTACGTAGTCGTTCAGTTAGTTTAGATTCATTAAAAGGTGAAATTGAGATTTCTGATAAATCATCATCGCAAGATAGTTTGGATAAAATCGATGAAAAATCGGAGAAAGATACAATAAACACCAAAGAGAGAATTAGTACAACAACAACAACTGAAAGTGTTGTATTACGTAAGAAATCATTAGTAAAACATAGAAATGACGAAGAACCTGAATTGATGAAAGTGTTTGCACGACGTTCATTGAAACTAAAAGATAGTGAATGTGATGCAATTAATCAACAAATCAATTCATTGAGTGATAATAATGCAAGTGATACGAAAACTAGAGATAGTGATAAAGAGAATCAATCCGATTCACCGAAAGAGGAACGTAAAAAATCGATAACAAAATTAGATTTTGAAACGAAAACGAATAGGGAACCATTAACACAAACGAAAACAACCCCCACAACAACTGAATCAGTAAAAAGTCCAATAAAAAAAGAATCACCACCACCACCACAATCACCACTAAATGAACAAAAATTTACAGAAACCACAGAAGTGATATTACGCAAACCGATCAATAATATTTATAATAATTATCGAAGGACAATTAGTTTAAATCCGATTGTAAAGAATTCGGATACGACGAAATTAAAGAAACAAACCAGTTTTAATAATAATAATAATAATAATAATAATGAACGTCGTCGTATTGAAACTTGGTCAACAACAACAAATCAAAAAAATCATAATGATCAGAATTTGATCACACCAGATGAAATGATTTTATCAAAAAGTGATATAATCAATGATGAATTCATTACAGAATCGAAGAATTTTAATCAAAGAAAAGCAGAATGGGAGAAACGTGCCCAGGAAGCACAGAAAAAATCGGTACCATGAAGAGAAATTGGGTGAAAAAGATGTTTAATTGCATTTTTTTTAAATTCTATTAGGATTACCTCAAATCTTCTTGTAAATAATAAATATATATATTATATGTTATGAATTTTGTGGATATTATAACATCGGAATTTTATATAATTGTGTGCCTGTATGTGTGTGATTTTTTTTGTTGTAATTTTTAAATTTTGGTTGGTGCCATGTGATCATCCCGGCATTAATTTGAAAAAAATATTGTTTATAATAATATTATTATATTATTGATTTTATATTGTAGATAGTCAAGTGCCTTTTTGAAATTGTTTTGTGATTGTGATGTTTTTATTTTTTGTAAAGAAGTTTTCGATTGTTGACCAAAATATAGTGAAAGATGAAGCCTTGAGAGTCTGGTGCTTGTTGATGATTTAAAATATTAATAAAAAAAGAGAGAAACATATTAGAGTTGTATGTATTCAAAAAAATAAATGTATGGTAATATGTATTAGTTGATATTTAATCGGCAATAAAAAGTATTCTTGTCTCCTGTTCCTCCAATCTCAAATAAAAATCAAATTATTATATAGTCATTTATTCATTACAACATTTACTGTACAAAGATATGCGTTTACAATAAAAAACAAACAAACAAAACCCAAATGCTACATAATACTGATTTTAAATTATTGTTGGTTTTAATCGACTTTCTCATCCACTTTAGCCTTACCAGCTTCAAAATAGGCTTTATAAATGAACATTCCTAACGCTATATGCAACACAATAACTGCAATAACTGCTGACCACACATTGCTAGTTAAATTATTAACGCCAAATATACCTAAAAAATAAACATTTGGTTTAATTAATTAATAAACAAATAGAAAAGAACACTGTTTTTCTAACCTTCAAAGAAGAAATATTTTACACTGAAAAAACTAGTTATTGGTGCAAATAATATAAACACACTGTACAGAAATACAGTTCTGAAGACGTTATAAGGTGTGGTTTCAATCATTTTTCAATTATAATTATTTACTTGTTTCTAATCAAATAACAACCATAATTTTTAGGTTAGAAAGAATGACAAGTTGTCATTGGAAATGTCATTTGATTTGGGGATTTTTGAATTACACTAAATTTAATTTCTTTATGTTGGTAGTAGACTTTCCAATTTTTAAATTATTAATTCATTCAAATTAATCGATGAATTGATAATATATCGTCACAAAAAAACTACAATTACAATAAAAATTTAATTAAAAACGATTGAAGAAAATTGGTGTCGAGAAAAAATAAAAACTAGTGATTTTTGTTCCTGTAGGTTGGTACAAAATTCAAATGCTTGTAACTAGAATTATAATTAAAGATTTATTTTAAGCATGATTTCATTCTATAATAGTTGTTTTACAGGCGTATTACTTCATTTTTCCTGTTTGTTTATTCGAATTTCCATGAAATTTCCACATAATTATTATAAATAACATTGATTTTAGTCAAATGGAAATTTACTCGTATTAGTTCGTGACCGAGTACCGAACAAAGCCGATGGTTTAAATTCATCTGACAGGGGAGACAACCTTAAATTTTCCCCGATCATCAATAAACAACCCGCCTAATAATAATTGACGACTCTTTGGCGGTATTTTATGTAAACAAACAATATTTGAATTTAATTGATTTGTTGTTGATTGTTGTTTGGTTTGTTGTTTCTAGTTAGTGTTGTTATGGTTTACAGGAAAAGTGAAAGTGTAAAACCGGCGCCGTAGCAACAACAACATCATCATCACCGGGCCTGTACTGTTCGCAATAAACGTGCAACAACACAATACACAGAAAAACAGTCCGAATTTATTTAGACGATCGTAGATGTACGCAATCTCATTGGGAAGTTTCTAGTCGACGTAACGTGAACGTTGTGTGTTGTTTAATAATTAATTAAACAACAATTAATCCTTGTACGTAATAACCGAATTGTTGGTGGTGTTGTTGTTGTTGTTGTTAACGAAAAATGCGAGATTCTCTCAATTACAACATGCTACCGATTGTTCAAGACAATTGTATATCATTCACAACACCCAATGGTACAATACCCAGTATACCATCAAATGGTTATTATGGTTATCATCAGCCACCAATCAACAATATCATTGATAACAAAAATCAAAAAGACAACAGTCAAGAGATGGATGTTGTAATGCAATTTGAAGATTCCGATAATAGGCGCCGTTTTGAAACCGTTAATAATCGAAAACGCAACTGGGAGACTTCCGGTGATATCCGGGAATTCAAAAAACGGCGCCAAAATGATAACAATATAACTGGTAAGTTCAATTTAAATGGTTCAGTGTTGGTTTGCTTTTTTTTTGTAGGAAATTTTCTATAATTAACGATCAGTTGTGAAATTATAATGTGTGGGGGATATTTGGAAGTCGCCCACTTTCTTGACAATTCGTATGTGTTGTAAGTAGATAGTCCAGGGCCGGGTCCAGGTATATCGCCCCTTGTACTATACACGCTGATAGAGCCTCGACTCGGTTATAACGACATTCAAGGGGCTTAAAAAATAATGTCGTTATATCCAAACTATCGCACAATATAAATGAATGGAGTGGACACCGTTTGGATTGTCGTTATAACCGAGTATTCTATAGCGATCGATTTTAGACCTCCTCTGTAGTTGAGCCGGTCCTGGTGGTGTATTAGTTGGAGAGGAGGAAAGGTGATTGTACTCTTTTCTGATAAGAATCTCATTTTTTTGTGTTTATTTTGTTATAAATATTACTAAATTCCGTTGTTCTTTAAATAACGTAGGGGATGCCCCCATTTTGTGGTGATGATGAAATTGTTGAACCAACCTTCCCTTTCAGACACCAGTCCTACTATCATCATCCAACCATCTACTACGACAGGATCTTCATCATCATCATCTAGAGAAGTGGTGTGGGCGCGAAAACCGACCCATAATCTCCCAGATATGCCCCGCTGTCTCATGGGCCATTATATATAAAAATCAAAAAAAATTAAACACCAATTCTAGATTCATAGATATAGATAATGTAATTTAACTCAACAAACAATATTTTTAGTGTAGTTAGAGTATTTTTGGCTTTTTTGTTGTAAAAGTCGATTTTCAATGTCGGTTTTTTTCCTCAGAAAATGTTGATGACAACGCCAAGAAAAAATTAATAAACAAGGACGCAGAGTTATTTGAAGAATTATTAAAGGAAACACATGGTTGTAGTGTTTACCATTGGATAGCCAGTAATACATAAATATAATCAACATTTCAATTTTCTTGAGGAAAATCCAATTCAAGTACAAATTATCAATTCAATTTGTACCCAAATTTGTTTTTTGTAAATGTAAATGTGAGTGTCGTGTGTAGATTTTTGTCAATTTTTTCATATTTTTGTATGTTTCAAGATAATTTTTTTTTTTTTGATGAAAATAAAACACCAATTTCAACTTGAAGTAAATAGTTTTTTTTTTTAAATTTTATTTCATTATAATCGCACCATAAAATAGAACACACAAAACAAAAATAAACACACAACTAAAACGGTTCTTGCTGATGATCTGAGCGCGAAGATGATGATCGATCTACAACAACAACAATACCAATCCATCAGTAAAATGATTTTAATCAATGCTTCTATTTGCCTTCAAATACCTTTACTAGGTGTATTCGATCGGGATTTAGTAGGCAATCGAATCGGTACTTGATCCAATCCTTGTTTACTAAATTGATTTTGCTCCTAAAACACCCAAAAATTGTATTCCAAACAAATTCATAAAATTTCACAACAACTATACCTCTGTACTATTTTGATATTGTATTGTTGGCACATTTACCTCCTCCGAATTCGCCTAAAAATAACTCAAATGAATCATAGCGAGCATTTTTTATAAAATATTTCGGAAAATTTACACACAATCTAAACCAGTACCGGACTGGAAAGCTCTTGGCCCACCGGGCAGAACGTATTTTGCCCCGGACCAGACTTACAAGGCTCTTTTACTGATTTGGATTAATGGGTGTCTACCGCTTGCCCAGTCCGACACTGATCTAAATCAAGATAAATAATAATAATAATTAAATAAAAAACACTAACCGTATTTGGTAGTACTAGTGGTGTTGTTTCTAATTGTTCCCAAAAACCACCAACAGCACCCTCTTCTTCTGTATCACCATCATCACCATCAACCCGTCCTTGATCAGCTTCTGCTAAATCACCATTCTCGATTTGTTGTTGTTGACCACCATCTGTTTGATGATTACTATTTGATGATGGTAGAATTGATGGTGATGGTTCAAAAATTGCTCCTAAATGTGGGGAACTATTTTGATGTAGTAGACCATCATTTGATGGTGGTGCATTATTTGGACATGTATCTTGTATTAATTGAATAAAAGATAATTCACCACGGAATAATTCATTAACTGATTGTAGAATATGCATTTTAACATCGGCCGCTCTACAAAAAATATCATTTTTAGACACATACACAAAAAACTATCAAAAAACTATTTACTTTTTTCCAATAAACTGGACCAGGACTTCATCGAGAACATTTGAAAAATGTTTTTTAAATGCCGTATCACGAACTAATTCTTGAAATGTTTCTGAATCTAATAAAATCTGTTTTACAGAATTCAAAAAATGATGACTTATTATATCATCTTCATGATCATTTAAATATGGTAGAATATCTTTTAAAGTATTCTGATATTCGATTGAATCACATTCTTGTGATATGGGACCAGATGATGATGGATTTTTTGATGATTTCGACCATACGGTTGATTGTAATGAGAAACTACTATTTGGTAAATTCTGATCAGTAGTTGCTGGCTGGGGATCCACACTCTAAAAAAAAGATTTTCAAACATTTTTCTAAAGGTGTACTATAAAGCTCGACAGAAAACCATTGATTGTCCAACGTAAGAGAAACCCAACTGGTACATACTGTAAACGTATTCGATACATTTCGTAAAATGTCTGGAATGTCAATGTTTCTAGCGCTTCAATTTCAACTGAACATTGATGATCTTACGTTGGACAAGTAATACATTTATATACAAAGTGGCCCAAAAGTCACGAAGGGGTTCTGAAGTGTTATAATGGAACAACGAATGATGGAAACAATCTCAGACTCTAACAAATGGTAAACTGTAAACTCCCTGTTACCAGAGTTCCTTACAGCAACAGCTTTGGCCCTTTGATAAAGCCTTCAATAATCAAAATCTGCACCTCCTGAGGTTCGATAAGGGGCAGCCCTAACTAGAGAGGTCTCACAATTAGCTCAGAAAGAGAAGAGCACTCATATAGAACATAGGCCGCCGTGTCATCTTTCTCTGAGCCCTTCCTGTATGTAGGCTCATTTTTGATGCCCAACATTGTCGAGTATTTGTTTAAGTGCCAGGATTCCTACCACACGCTTTAAGTCTGCTCTAATCTTAATCTGACAATAAGAGCTTCTTCTGAAAACCTCTATAAAGTTCCTTGCCTATCGTGCCTTCTAGTGTTCTAACCAGTTATTCCTATGGGCCTTAAATGCCTACTCACTGGTTAGAAGACAACCATCTATGCAGAGATCAGAGCACTGCAACCGGAAATTGTTGTGGAAGCAAAAAAACGGAGATATTTTCTAATGATGACTCCCTTTATGACTTTTGGGCTCTCTTAGAGAGGGTTTTGGAGAAGAAATTACTCACCTGCGAATTTAAATGTGTCGATGAAATTAACGAATGTGTAATGATTGTTTGAATGGATTGTAAAATCTTCAATCGTAATGGATCTGAACTGATCATTTGTAAATCACGAAATAATTGTATTAGAAAATGTGGTCTAGCTTCATTTGCTGAAATTAATGTAACAACTTCTTTGTAGACATTTTCACGCAATTCTTCAAATAATTTCGACCTACACATAATAATCAGTTTATCAAAAAAAAAACACTACAAAACCAAAAAACAACTTACTTTGGATGATAAGGCTCATCATTTTGTTGTTCTTCATGCCATTCATTACGCCGTCTCGCCGTTTCCGGTATACAATCTTTAAAAATCTGCTCTTCCGATATATTTGAATTATTCGAACTAGTTTCATTATAACCAAATGCATTATTTATATACATTTGATAACTATTATCACTTTCTAAATTATTATTATTATTACTATTATTGTTACTAGTACCACTATTATTATTATTATTATTACTAATACTACTATTATTACTACTACGTTGATTTGTTTCAATTTTTGTTAAATTATGATTAACATTCAATACATCCGGTTGTATTGGTAATAAATTTGTACAACGATTATTATCATTATTATGTCTTAATATTGATGATAATGGACAACGACGTTGTGGTGTTGTTTCATGTGATGATGATGAATTCATTGATGTTTGACCGGAATTACTTTTCATTACTGACATTAATGTAAATGGATTTGTACGTTGTTCTAGATTTGATCGATCTATACCACTACTACTAGTAGTTGATTGTAGACCATCATTACTTTTTGTTGATAATAAATTTTGACGTGAATAACTGAAACCACAAACAAAAAATCCGATTAATCCACTATTAGCTAGTTGTTCCACAAGAAAAAAGTTACCTAAAGATAAACTAACGTAGAAGAAACTATCTACACGAAAAGATTTAAAGGGGAATGTAAACTAGGAAAGGGTTGGATACAAGGGATAGGGATTAACAAAAAAAAAAAAACAAGTATTAGTAATTTTTTACCTTCGAAAATTGTCCCAATAATTATTAGCTCGATTGCCAGGTGCTACTTGATTATTTAGAGCTTGTCCATTCCATAATGGATGATTTAGATTAGCATTTTGTTGTAAAACACTATTGTTAATTGTTGCTGTTGTTGGATCATTTGGATTTTGTAATAGATTTATATTAGAATTATTCAAACAGGGATCTAGCAATCTAGCATTATTCTGATTATAATTAGGATCAATATTAGCAACATTAGGTAAATTATATTGATTTAAATTGGGCATTGAACATGCACCAGATACTTGATTAGCTTTTTGTTGTTGTTGTTGTTGATTTGAACGATACTGATTCGATGGACGTATTTCATTATTATTACTACTTTGTGGCGGCTGTAATGGTGATGTTAAATGACTCGGATTATCAAATGATGGATTTTCAACACGTTCTTGTAACTAAAACAAAAAACCACACAATTACTCTACAATTCTACCAAGGTTCCAACAAATTTACTTGATTAACTGTTAGACGAAGTGCTGCTAATTCACGTTGTTGTAACCACAACATCTGACAACATTGATTCAAAGTATTCAACATAAAAGCTTGAGTTTGTAATGTATTTGTAGCTAACCATCCTTGATAATTATTAGGATCTTGATTTAAATTATTATTATTATTTAAATTTGGATACCATTGACCATCATTTAAAGGATTCACAACATTTAAAACATTCGTTGGTTGTGGATGGGGTGATGTATATCGTCTAGGTTCTGAATATAATGGTGATGGTGTTAAATTATTCCTCAATTGTTGTACATTAGAATTATGTGGATTATTTAATGGTACTGGTTGTGGTTGTGGTTGTTGTTGTTCCAACATTGAATCACATACACTTCTAATTAATTCCAATTGTTTTTGAACTTGTGTTTTATTAATTTGTTCACTATTTGTACGTGAACGTTCACGATTATAATTCGTTGAATTACTACGACGATTTTGATCTGATATTCGACTATTCACAGAACGTTCACGTTCATCATCATGTTGTACATGAATATAACCATGATCACTACGATTATCTGATTTGGTTTGTGGAAAATTCATTAACGGTAGTGTATAACTGTGATTCTGATCATTATATTCGTTAATATCTTCAGGACATTCATCACTGAAATTATCAAAAATTAAACCAAAAAACAACAAATATTATCAATAAAACCTTGAATATCGGTCACTGTTATCAAAACGATTATGTTCGCATGTTAATGGTGTCCATCCTGGTACAGAATCATAGAAAGCATTACTTGAACAACTAAATTCAGATTTATTATCAACACCAACATCATGATTCAAATTTGATGTCGCCGCTATAATTTCATAAATAAAAAATACTAATTTGTTATAAAATAGGGAGTAATTCCACAAACCTTTATGTTTGCCCATAATCTCTTCTAATTCACGTTTCTTTGCCTCCAATTCAGCCTTAACAGCTAGTTTATTTGCAGTAATTCTAGGTCTTGCACCATTAGTTACTGATTGTTGTTGTTGATGTTCATGTTGTTGTTGTTGTTGTGGTTGTCTTCCACTGGTTGATGCTGCATTTTTATTAATCTGTTTTGTAGGATTCTCTCGATTCTGTTCAGATCTCATTACATTACTATCATTCAATTGTGGTAATTGAGTTTTTTGTAGAAAATTCTCCGCTTTTGTACAAATCCCACAAGCTAAATCATGTTCTTCTTGTGTTGCATTTGTATTTTGCATTATCGATTCAGTTGTTTTAACCAATTCCAACATATCTTTTAATTTTGATAATTGATCTTTCATTGTTACGATTCGTTTAACTTGACTTGCTTCTCACAAAAAAAGAAAAAAAACAACAATTAATAACAAATAAATAATTAAAATTATAATTCAATTATTTACCAACATCATCATCATTATTATCACCATCACCATTACTATCATCTAGATTCTGTAATTGTGTGACTAATTGATCAACTTGCATTTTCCTATTTTGTAATTCAGTTAGTTTCGTTTGTAATTCAGCATGTTGAGCACGTAATTCTTGATCACGATTATCTAAGACTTGTATCAATTGATGACGATCTTCATTAACATTATGCAATGTAACAATTTGATTGTGTAATGAATCAACTTCGGCCATTAATTTATCTTGTAAATTCGTTGTTGTTGTTGCTGTCTGTCTAGGTTCATTCAATCTTTTCGTCCGCTCTTCTAATTCACGTATAGCTGCATCAACTGCACCAAAATTCTTATCACGTTGATTTAATGATCCACTACTACTATCTAAAATAGAAAATATTCAATATTCATTCATGAATTTTCAATCCACAATAATTACATTGCGACATTAATAATTTATCTTGAATTTGTCTTGCATCTTTTAGTTTATTTTCAGCTTTTTGTTGGAGACTTAATAAAGTCATTTGTTGTTCACGTATTGTGTCCAAATCACGATTATGATCGGATTCGTTTCGATTGGATAATTCAGATTCTGAACAGGAGGTGGTATCCAGGCCATTTTCCAAACTCTGTATATGAAAAGAAAGAAATCAATAATTGCATTTATATTCAAATTTATCAAAAACTGTTTGTTGTTAGAGATAAGTTACACTTTACATGCGGCCCTTATGGCAGTAGCGGTTTTATCTGTTGCACTGTATATTTCAATATAGTTAGGTATTTTAATAATATGTTCGAATTAGGGTAAGATCTCATTATAACCGAAATACGACTGAAAGAAATGATATAAGACAAGTAAGGAGCAGACAAAGGATTGTAATTGGTGCTACATAATAGGGCTGCAGTGCCTTCAATTAGGGGAAAATACCCATCAGTATTCTGTAACAAGTCTTTATCATCATTAGTATCTGATAGGGTCTCCAAACGGTTTTCAGCTCCAGGTCCCGCCAAAAATGCTGTTGTTGTTTTCAGTAAATAAAAGGCAAAGTTGAATATACTTAAGAAAAGTCACTTATAAAATGGCGTAATTGAGTTAAAGTTAAGTTCGTAGGGGATGTACAAGAGTGGAAAACCCGGTTATAATGAGATTTTACCATATTTAAACTTCAAATTCTTTAAAAAAAATCTGTTAGTCGATTTAGGCAACACAGAAACACCCAAAAATCACCTGTTCATTTTTAGTAATAATTTCACTTGTCTTTGTCGATGTTTCATTCATATGTTCTAGAATATCCACTAATTTACCTTCACTATCTTTCAAATCTTTGATCATTTGTTCCACGCTTTCAATTTCATCTTTAGGCTATCATTGTTTTTTCAAATATAATTAAAAAAAGGTACAAATTGATGAAAAAGGGGAAAAAAAGCAAACCTGTTCATCTGTATTCTTCATGCTCGACATCAATGATGTAGTAATTTGCAGATATTCACGGATTTGTGTTAATTTATCCTCGATTTGTTTCTTATCAGGATATTTAGTAATATTATCACATTTCGGGATAGTTCCTGATGAATTGCGTCTGGATGTCGAAGAACTTGGTGTTATTGAACCTGTATTTTACAAAAAAAAATTGTTCACAAATAATTGATAATTAAAAACCAAGAAATTACCATTAATGGATCGATTTGGTAGACTTTGTTCTTCAATATTCGTATTCATTGCACTCAGATTTGGTGAATTTCTTCTAGAATTTCGTAAATAATCGGAAAGATTCAAACGATGAAAATCGGACGACTATAACCAAAAAAAAAAAATCGTAGGTTATTCACAAATATGTTTAAATTAAGAACTAGAACTTTTGCGATGTAAGTTGTAGGTTTTCGAGTTATTTTTAATTCCAAGTTATTTTTAGATTGATTGCAAAAAAAATACTTGCCAGATTACTATTATTGTTACTCGTCCAACAACTACGTGGACTTGTATCTTGGTCATTTAATGGGTACGGTCGATTGTTGCGACATTTAATTCTTGGAACAGTTCCCGTACCTTGTTGTTTATTCATTTTACGTTTATCATCCGACATCCCAAATAAAAAATCCTGGTTTTTTCCTATTTTCTCCCACAAAAAAAAAATAACTGTTCAATGACTCCCCCACAGGAGGTGAATCAACTTTAACCTATCCATTAATAAAAAAAAACAAATTATATTTAAATTTCAAAAGAATCAAAATCCAAATTCACAAAAATACTTACAAATAAACACAGTTTCCAATATTTATTTATTTATTTATTTTTATTGAATTCCTTATCAGCAATACAGGTTAAAAAATCATTTGACATTTGATAATGTGACAGTGTTTTACAGGATTGCCACATTTCCCCCTAATTATAAATCCCTTTTAAAATATTTTAAACTAAATTTAAACCACAATTTCTTCGAATAATTAATCAAAAACTACATAATTGATGCAATACTATCTCTAATGATATAATAATGACTCATATTTTTGGTAGTTTGATAATAGGAATGCACAAATTGGCAACTAGGTTAGTGGAGGTATTTGAGCGGGCTATTTGAATTCTCGACCATCAACCCTATTGTGGATTATTGGTGGATTTCGAGAAAATTAGGCATATCTCCAGCCTAAAATCAATTGTTTTCGTAAACTATCCGTCACGTAATTCAATTCAGGTCTTGATACTAAATTTAAATTCTCATCTTTATCAATTAAATGATCATATAATTCACGACCATAAACTTGATCCCAGTTGGGTTTAAATGATGTATTATTAAATTCAACCCATTCAGTATATCGATAACGTCCAGTACGTACAGAATAACCCATTATGTTGATATTGTGTAATCTTGGTTTATCACTATTTGGTTTTAATGTTGGATATATACCAGGTCTGGGATATTGTGTGAAAATTGCTGTTTTACTTGCGTAATTATTGAAAATTTCGTGATTATTTAAATTTTTCAACATTACTGGTATCATACTATGTCCTTCTGTACATAATTTCGAATTACTACCATTTCTTGTACAAGTTTCTAATGATTCTGTAATGCCAGATAGATCAACTAATGTTGGAAATAAATCAACTAATTCAACCAAATCATTAATAATAATTTCACGATTATTCAAACCAGGTACATGAATCAATAATGGAACGTTTGTAGCAATATCGAAATTACTGAATTTGGAGAATTCACCATGTTCACCACAAGACCAACCTACGAGTTTTTAACAAATAATTAGAAAAAATAGATATTCGCTCAGATTCAGAGCACAGTCATTGTCATCTTCATCGTCCACGAGAACTGTTTTGACACTAAAACGGTATTCTGTATCAACAAGTCTTTGTAGACGAAGCAAAGATGACGATAACTTTGGTCTGAATCCCACCGTTTACTAAAGTAGGATTCCTACCATGATCGGCTGTTAAGACGATAATTGTATTATTTTTATCGATTTTACTCAACAATTTACCAATTAAATCATCAGTATAGGTAGTAGCAGCATTATAATGTTGTATAATTTTTTTCATTACATTATCCGGCATTACACCGAACGGAAAAGAGATATTTAACTTTTTCATATCTTCACGATCTCTGATATCAGTCCATGGATTCCAGGCTACAGTCGGCAACATTGCTGGTCTCCATCTATTCTTTGGTAGCGTAATATTTTCTATGGGGTGATAATCTACAAGAAATACTGACTGTCATTTGGACCATTTTTGCAGAAAGGAACCAATCCATAAATGGATTGTGGCTAGTTCCTTGCTATGCTATAGAAAATTACTCGTCCAAGCAAAAATAAATTTTGGGCGGGAAAGTGCTTCTCAACTTGAACGATTAATATCGATATGTACCTAAATATTCCACCGGAAATTTCAATGGAATATGCGGTTTATGATAACCAACAGCCAGAAAAAACGGTTTATCTTCAGTAATATTCCGATAATTATCAAGAAAATCTGTAGCAGCTTCTGTACTTTCAATATCAGGTAATGTATGGTCAGGTTGTCCTTCAATTAATACAGGACATAATAGATTTCTACCTAAACTACCATCAATATTAACACAAACTTTAGCTTCTTTATAAATCTCAGTTTTTGGATGGAATGGTATACCACTCCAACTGTATTTAGAATCATCAGTAAAATTCGACGATATACCCGGATGAAAGATTTTTCCAATGGATTGTGTATAATAACCATTATCACGAAAATGTTGTGGTAATGTTGTAAAATTACCAACAACATCACGCCAATAACTATAAAAATCGTATAGATGTAATGAATCTGGTCGACGACTTGTTAGAAATGAATTGCGACTTGGGGCACATAAAGCTTGCTAAAAATAAAATTAAACAATAAATATTACAGAAAAATATAATTATAGAACTTACTTGTGCAAAGGCGTTTTTAAATACGAAACTAGTTTTAGCTAAATCATCAATATTCGGGGTGATTGCATTTAGATCACCATACACCCCTAATGATGGACGTAGATCATCAACAATAATTAATAAAATATTCGGTTGTAATGTTTGTGATTGTTGGAAATTACACAGAATTCCAATCAGACTTATTATTGATAATTTCATTTTTATAAACGGAAATTTCACTAATCAACTGATAATAATTAAATAGATAAATATTTGAAAAGTTCACGTATGTTAATGGTTTCGCGGTAAAATTTGAATTCTTTTGTTCAAATGTTTTGTCCAATCAGCTGATTTCTGTTATGTTTTGACAGTTGGCCTGGGTGAAATGTCAGTGGCAGTCTGTTGTTTCTTTGTTGATCATACACATATCGATTGATTATTGAACATACAAAATAAAATTTACCGTAATTATTACCACATTACCACAAATTCCAATCAAAATTAATCAATTTAACGTTTAATTAAACAATTCAGTGCAATATTTTACGGATTCTATCAATAATAACGATATAAAAGTACGTTATAAACGAAATGACGCAGTTGTATAGATGAAATTTTAATTTCTATTAAAATACAAAGGTAAGTTATTTGATTTGTTTTAAAATCATTAATTTTATATAGTTTTTTTATTGAATAATTATTAGAAATAGTTGTCAATTGTTAGAAATGTTTTTATTAAACACAATAATGGCCCTGGAGTGGTTTCAACATCCACACCCTTTGTTTCCTCACACCTGTCAACAATTGCATCACAACTACTGAACAAGGAAATCTCATCCTTAAGGAGTTACACAAAAAAATTCAATAGTTTTTCAGGAATTTCCAGTCGGGGACAAATTGTCCAATTATTATTATAACAACAAACAATAGTAGGGGAATTACATAATCTGACCAAAAAAATTATTTTAGTTTTCTATTGGTTGTCTTTGTGTTGTTGATAACAGTGGCGGATCTAGACATTTGAGGACCCTGAAATTTATGTTCTTTAAAGGGCCTAATTGATACGTTAACTAATACATCGTCAGCATCCTTACTTCACTCTTGCCAAAGATGCTGTTCCCTTTACTTTTGCTTATTATTTCCAAATTCTACTTTATTATAACTAGGCACTGGAGGCCCTAAGGGCCATAAGCTTCATTATAGATCCGCTTCTGGTTGATAAGCACAATAGAAATCAACCATGGTAAAAATTGGTGATAGCCAACAATCACTTGATATTTTCATGTTTTGTTATCTTTATGATTTGATATGTTTTGCTTGCTTTTTTCCAGTTCGATTTTGTACTAAAAACTTTGTGTTGAAAAATGTCTGCTGAATCTCCACATAGAAGTGTTCGTACACAATCAAGACCAGCAAATAAATCAACAACTATAATACCACAACAAGTTACCGATCCAACAATATTAGATAGTGTTGCTGGTTTTATCAATGATGTTGTACCAACAGCTTATAATTTACCAACTGAACATGATGATAAAATACAATGGGCACATTTTGAACAATTAGAAAATCATAGTGGCAATCAAGATGATGATAGTGGTTGTGGTATACCATCACCATCACCGCTTGTTTTAGTTTTAGGATATTCGAATGGAATTCAGGTGATTTTTTCAAGATTTTTTTGTTGTATCTATTTAATTATTAATAAATTTATAGATATGGGCTGTACCGGCTACTGGTGAAGCTGTAGAAATTCTATCATGGCGCCATGGATGTGTACGTGTTTTACGTTTTATACCAAATCCATTCAAAATAGGAAGTTCTGAAATTGATTTTTATGCATCATCAAGGCCTTTAATAGCTTTATGTGATTCAGCATCAGGTCATACAGCTTTAACGTTTCGTTCATTGAAAGCAGGCGTCCAAGATCCGGTAATTATCCAGACCCCCCCAAAAAAATTTTATTCTAAACAAATCTATTTATTTAGGCAAAACAAATACAATTTAAATCACCTATTTTGAATGTTTTGGCAAATCGACATTCTATTGTTGTTACATTTGCTGAAAAACTTGCTGTTTTCGATGCATTTACATTAGAGAATCGTGTTAGTGTAACAACATGTTATTTAAGTCCTGGTATACAACCGAATCCTGTTGCTTTGGGTACTAGATGGTTAGCGTATGCTGATAAGAAGCTTGATAATACTCAAAGAAGTGGCGGTGGTAATGAAGGTGAAGGTGTGCAGGTAATTTCTATCATTTGTTTGAAAAAAAGTCGTTTAATTATCTATATAATTGTATTATTTTGTAAAATTTAGAGTTACACAGCAAGTGTTTTGAATGCGGCCAAATCCTTGGGTCGTGGTTTACGAGAATTAACAGATGCCGTAGCTGGTAGTTTAACTGGTAATCCGAATTATAAACCAGGTACATCACCAAATAGTCCACAAGCAGGTGGTGTTAATGATATACCACAGAAAGGTATCATAACATTGTTGGATATAGAAAATTGTAATGTTGATACAAAAGAGAATTTAATACCACAAGATGCTATACTAGCACATTTCGTTGCACATTCAGAAGCTATTGTAAATTTATCATTTGATCCAAGTGGCATGTTATTATTAACAGCTGATAAACGTGGACATGATTTCCATTTGTTTCGTATTCAACCACATCCTGGTGGTTCATCATTAGCTGCCATCCATCATCTATATATATTACATAGAGGTGATACAACAGCTAAAGTACAAGATATGTGTTTTTCACCGGATTCAAGATGGGTAACTGTATCAACATTACGTGGTACAACACATGTATTCCCTATAACACCATATGGTGGTAATATTAATGTACGTACACATGCTAATGTACATGTTGTTAATAAAATGTCACGTTATCAACGATCAGCTGGTATAACAGCAGAAGGACGTTCTAGTAGTCCTGTAACACTATTGGAAACACCAGTGAATTCATTGTTTCCATATCGTAATCCAAGATTCCAACCATATCCACAACCAATTGTTATTAATCCATTAGCACAAATACGACAACCGGTTTATATACAAAATTCCAGCAATACACCATCTAGAACACATACAGGTAAATTAATTAAACTTTTTTTTGTGATTTTATAAATTAATTTGATGAATAATATAGGTCGTCAACGCTTACCATCGTCTTCCGAGGAGAATATCTCATTGAGAGTGGTGGCATGTTTTGCAACACCACGTGCATGGATGGATAATACATCGAAATTACCACGTGAAACATCACATAAACATCAATCAAAACCAATTGAATCATTATTTATTATGTCATGTCATGGTACATTAGTACAATATGATCTAGACCCATATCCATTATCATCTATACCAAAAGAACGTGTCTGTAATGATACACCAATTGAATTGAAAGTTTATGCAAAAGCTCAATGGCCATTACATCGTACACCAAATACAATTGATTTATTATTACCAATGTCCAAGGATCATTTGAATTTAATAGCTCAAACTGTGCCTATTTATAAACAAACCAAACCGGATCATAATGATGAACATTGGTTGTCACAAGTTGAAATTGTAACACATTTGGGGCCACATCGTCGTCTTTGGATGGGACCTCAATTTACATTCAAAACATACACAATCAGTAATGGGTGTGTTATCTTTCTTTCTTATTTTGAAGCCAAAAAAAAACCGACAAATTTTTGATGAATTGTTTTAAATTAATATTTAATTTTATAGGGCAGTAGTCGAGACTAAACCAGTTGATGTTGGCCGTTCAAAACCTGTAAATATGCCAGTTAGTAAAGCAAATGCTGTATTAATTGAATCAGGATCAGCTAGTAGTTGTGAACAATTGTTTCTGGATACTTATCAACGTACTTGTGAAGAAGTTGGTAGTGCTGGTGAATTACGACTTAAAGAGGATTTAGCTGATGCAATGTTGGAATCACCAGGAAGACGAGAAACAGGTAAAATAAGAGATTTATAGCATCTTTTTTTTCATCATTTTTTTGAGAGATTTTGCACAAGTAGCCACTAATATTATCAAAAATTTACTCAAATTAACTCAAATAATACAAAGAAAGTAAATTTTTGATCTAATTTTTTTTTGGTAATTGCTAGTTTTTTATATCATCATGTTTTATGGTTGTTCTCACTCGGCTATTATTATTAAAAACAAAGTGGTTATATTTTCCTATAAAATAACAGTTATTTACATTTACAGCTCAATTTTATTCTTAACATTAACCAATTCATCATTAAAGTTAGCAATCATTCATTTTTTGTGTATCATCGTTATTTTTTCTTAATTCCTGAATGACAGGTTCAATCATTTTCATTACATTATCATTTCATTTTTATTTCCCTGTTTTTTTTTCCACACATTGAATCAGTCATCCAGATCCGGTTGAAAATTGACGTTGCTGGTGTCGGATTCTACCAAATAACTTAGCTTTATTACAGTTTTTTGTGTATCAGAACTAGCCAAAGGCAGGAAAACTGACCACTTGGTGATTAATTTTGTGTATTCACTAAAACAGAACCTTATATTTTTGCTATTTATTTCCTTTTTTCTTTTTTTTCAAACACAAATCCTCCCTCTTTTTGGCACGCCGAGGTTGAGGACAATTTTTTTTTTGTTGAAAGCAAAAATTGCATGTTGCCTGCATGCCTATTTTATACCACATCAATTACTATAACCTGTCTGCAGCATTCCAAATACACAAATGCTTGAGTTCCTGGTTTTTAATTAAAATCAAATAAATTAAGGAAAATTATGCAAAAAAATTATTGTTGAAGAAGACGATTCAGTAATACCTGCCATTGGCTTTTTCTGTTGTTCAGGTGGGCATTGTGTGATCGTATCGATGAAACCGACTAGGAAAGTCGTTAATCCATTAGGCACTGTCGTCACCGTACAATCAGAAGATGATGATGAAACGGAAAATGAACCAATCGACGAAGATGTTGTAATACATGAGAATTGTGATGAATCTCTATTTCGACCAGTTGTTGCACCGAAAATCTTCTATTCGGAAAATAAATCAAAAACCTGTCCACCAGATAATATAATAACGAAAAGTTTAGAAGCAAATACAGAAGTTGCTGTGAAAATTTTGAATCGACAAAAAGACAATATTAAAGAAAATAAAAATAATAATAAAATCAATACATCGAGTAAACATATCAAACCAATAAAATCACGAGAACAATCACCGAAAATTAAAAAAGATATATTGAAACCGGAAAAAATGACCAAATCAAATATTATCGAAACAACACAAAAGAAAATCAAACCCAAAAAACAGGAGATTGATAATAATTTAATTGATTTAAGATCATCACAAATTGATTATGATATATTGAATCATGAAATTGAGAAGGTTGGTATTTTAGATGGTTCGAATTATGAGAATGATGATGATTTTCTAAAGAAACAGTCAGATCCATTATTATTTGAAAGTACATGTAAATTAGAGAAATTTGAAGATGCTGAAGATTGTAGTGATAAATTTGAGAAATCTCTAACAATCAATAAACCGGAATCGGAATTAATTAATTATAGTGAAGATGAGAAGATTGTAACAAAGAAAACACGAAAACCTAAAACCAAATTAGGTGTAAAAATTCAAGGTGGTAATAAAGATAAAATCAAAATAGGTAATTCAGATTCGGAAATTACTTATCAACCACCACTACTACCACCACCACCATCATCAGCATTAAAGAAATCATGGAATTTAGTAGCAGGTGGTGGAAAACAACCATCCGAACGTGATGTTGAAATTATTGAAATCAATACGGAACAAGAACCAGAACCAGAACCAGAGATTGAATTTGAAGAGGCATTTACATTTAAATTACCATCAATAAAAAAAGAAATTATTACCGATAATTTAATTAATACAGATATAGATAATATTGAGAAAGATATTAAAGTTGATTTTGGTTTATTGAAAATTGATAATAAATCATCTGATGATGAGAAATGTAGTGGTAGTGGTAGTTCACCAAATGAAACAACCGAAAGTGATGATTCAATTAGTAAAATACCAATTGTTGTTGATGATGATGATAATATAATTACAACATCATCTGGTCAGGCATCATCGAAAACATCCAAAAAGAAATCAAAGAAAAAGCGTAAATAAATTAATTATAGAAAATGATGTAAATATTTTGTGCTTACGTCTTTTTTTCCAAAAAAAAAAAAAATTAATTTGTATTAATGTATTGGGTCAGGTGTTTTTTTGTTTTTAGAATAATTTTATGAGATAATAATAAGGTTAAAAGTATTAAATGTGTTCACAAAAAAATCTCGATTACAAAAAAAAACAGACAAAAAAAAAGGACTCTTGTAAATAATTTTATCGTTGTGGTTTCTTGTATTTCATTATACTAAAATGAATAAAAATAATAATAAAAGGGAAAAATCGATGTTTTGCCTCCTCTCTTTTTTTTAATTAATTTGATCGTGTTTTTTTTGATCATTTCGATTTTTTGTGTTTTTTTGTTTGATTTTCTTTTTGCAGGCGAACAAGCTACCGAAATTACTGGAAGAGATGTTGAAGATGCTAGTTCTGCAAGTAGTTTTAGTTCAGCAAGTCGTGCATCCCCAACACCGTCTTACAGCGAGAATTTCATCCATTTTCCTGGCGATTCTAGCAGTAGTATGTAGAAAACATGATAAAAATGGATTAGTTAATTATAGTTGGAAATTAGTGAAAAATTACTGGAATGATAAAGGATAAGAGTGCCACGTGTGTTTTTTTTAATGTTTGTTTATGTTTTGTTATGTCCTATAGTATCAAAACAACAACAACCAGCAACCATATGCAATAATTGAAATTTATTTTTGTAGGAAATATTGAAATATTGTGATAAGATGAAATAACTGAAACTAGTGATTAATTATTAATTTAAAGAAATCTTTTTTAGGAGAATTTTTTTCTTTTTTATATATACATACAAGATACTGAATTTTCTACATTTTTCTCTTAATAATGAAACTATGAAATCTTCCAATATAATTTTAATTCTTGTATAATATAAATTCAACCATTTAGATCAAATTGCGAGAGATTTATATTGGTATAGCTAGTCTGAAAAGAAGTTCTTCGGTTCCTTTTCTCTCCACAACAACAACAACAACAACAACAACAAAAAATGAAAAAGAGTATAACTGAATGTAGATTAACTGTAGATTAAACTGTAAAATGTGATGCTGATGTGAGAAAAAAGAATTATGTTTAAATGTTTACGAGTTACTTTACTCATAAATACTTTGGTACATATTTTTATATACAAATAACATTGTTTTTTCAATTTGTTCTTATATTTATACTACAAAAAACTATGGAATAAATAAATAATTAAATATTGAAGGGTGTTTCTTTTATAAAACCTGCCCTCTTTAAGTTTTTCTCCCGTTTTATCAATTCTTAATGTACCACCAGACTTATTTTGTGTTTTTAGAAGTCTGCTCATCACCCTTATCCTGAGTATGCCTAAAATACAATGTAGCCTCGATAATCCGAATACATTAAGATCAAGAATTGCTCAGTTTATTGCAAATATAGTAAAAATATCTGGTAAGAAAGAACCATTCCGCTCACCATATTTCCCGTTTTTCATAATAATGACAATGCCTTTTAGGAAGGAATATTTTTATCTACATTGATGCGACTACGTAAAACAGTAGAGATTATGCATACAAGTGATACCGATTTGCAAGTTCGAACTATAGAGATCTAAATTTCAATTCATAACCAGTAGTTCGGATTATCAAAGTTGTGTCTTGTTTCAATCAGGGAGTAACGAACACACCTGCAGAATGGGTAGGAATTTAGCTTTGTTAACTCTGAGTAAAGAGCCGTAACGCCTGAATTTAAAAGAAATGCAACCACGAATTCATCTCTTGGAGGAGAGTTTTGCAAAGAACGAGTATACCGTGTTGCCTATAACGCAATCTTCCAATTTTTCAAATCAAAATATTGGCTTTGCAGCTTCACTTGCTCTATCAATTGGCGTACCTACAGATCTTTCCATTTAATTCATCCTAAGAAGAGAGTTACTGCGGAAAAATGATACGGATATTTTGCCAAATTTCTTAAAATTGGGTCGTTTTCGGGATCCTCTAATAGGCTCTTCAGTTTTCTTAGTATTATTCGTTTGTTGTAAGAAACACTTTTAGCGGCAGTGTCCAATGGACTTGTAATGAAAGTAGAAGGGTCTGCGCCCTTAAAATCTAAAGATGACAGTGACGTTCTACTATATTTTTCTCTATATTAGACCATTATTCAGACATTTTTCACACCACTATTGTAGCCAAAAGCACGTATCTCTCTGTTTATTTAGCAATATATATTCAATATATGCGTGGATTCGGTTCTTCTTAGCTTGGACGGTTAAGGGCTATTAAGGATATTATCCTTGGATAAGGAACTACGCCCATTTGATCGGACGGGACCGTCACTCGTCACGTATTTTTTAAAAGCATTGGTTCTCATGGGAGTCTGCAGCCCGAAGCTTCTGAAACTTTAGGCATGCGTCACTTTTCTCTTAAGAGATGTATGGCAGTCCCGCCGATATATTTCTTTAATTCTGGCTAAAATTTCGATTGAAAGAAAAACGCAGTAGCAATCTTTTGAGAAGAAATTACGCCTTTTTAAATCATATTTTAGTAACTGACTGAGCTTTCTATCTGCATAAGACCTGAAAGTTATATTGGATTGAAATTATTTCGCAGCAAAAGAGAATTTGGAAGTTTTCAAGGCATCAAAGAAAATTTAAGAAAATGGGAAATATAAATGGAAATCTTTTGCCTTTCACTATAATAAGAAATTTGATATCCTAACGTATTTGATCGGGCACGAATCAACAGGACTTTTTTTAATGCACAAGAACCAATATGCTGTTCAAAAATATGATGGTCCTGTCGATTCGATTCCGATCAGATGCGTGAACATGCTGAAAAAGTTATTTCTTCCAAATTTTCAGCAAAATATTCATCAAATATTGTAGTTTTTCTCTATAATTTTCCTATTATATTCTGCTCTATTAAACATAATTTTCCATGACGAATATGTCTGTTATTCCAAATTTTACACACAATTGTCCAATTTTTCAATTAATCTACTCTATTATTAATTGTTGCGTCTTGTCTACGTGGTATTTCCCCCATTCAGACAATACTTTTAACAATCATTTTTCCTAAAATTTTTAAATGTCTAGGTATTGTTTATGTGTATAATAATGTGTGTTTCATTGTTAACTGGAATTTCCACAAACATCCTCTGCGATTATTCCTATTCAAAATTCTTATTTATTATTCATTTAATATACATAGACTTCATTATTGGGAATATTTAAATTGCGACCCAATTGAAAAATTCAATAAACAACCCCGAAATAATTAATGCAAATAAGATACAGAAATCTTGACTTGAATAATACGTCCAATTGTCTATACCTATACGATATTTAGTGTAAATTTTGTTCAACTAAAAGACAGGTAAGTGCATTTCCTTGATTTTTATTTCCACTCTTTTTAAATTACATTAATTTTAGAAATCATGGCAACAATTTTACTAAAATTCTCCATAATTATTTCAATATTAGGAATAACTCAATTGAATTGCCAAGAATTTGATGTTAAAAATTGCGACTATGATAATACAATCCGTACATATTTTTGTAAAGGGATTATCGACACGTTTCCAGAGAATTTCTACGGGAATTATCATTTACAGTGTATTGATTGCAATATAAGAACATTTTCTAATCACACATTTTCATTTAGTAATAGTTTAGTATCATTTAATGTATCAGATAGTAAAATCATGTTTATAAAATCGGGTGCTTTTTCAAAATTATCAAATTCCCAATACATTTATCTACAAAACAATGACATTTTAGAAATTGAACCTTTCGCATTTGCTGGTCTACGACAAGTGTACGAATTACATTTAGAACACAATAAGATTGTTAATTTAACGCCAGGATTTTTAGCAGATTTTGAAGTCAATACACTTGACTTAAGTCACAATAAAATCAAGGAGTTACCCAATGGTATCTTTAATGGAATCTTAAATGTTTTAATGTTAGATTTATCCCACAATCATATAAAAAAATTAAATATTGATACATTTTCTGGTTTAGATAATATTGAAGTGTTAAATTTAAGTTATAATAAACTATGTCATCTACCATTAGGTATATTTAAATATACTGACCATTTGAAACATTTACTCTTATCTGATAATAAATTGACGAAATTTGCCATTGGTACATTTTCTGGATTAAAAAATCTATATAGTTTAAATTTGGCAAATAATACAATTTCCGTATTTGATGGGAATGTATTGTTACCATGTAATCATTTAACAATGTTAGATATTAGTGGTAATGGTATTTATTATTTTGATGCGAATTCAATTAAATCAAATACACCATCATTACGTACAATTCGAATGGATGATAATTTATTCTCTTGTACGTTATTAATGAATATTGTACGTTATTTTAAGAGTGTTCATATTGAAGTAACGAATACAATTGGACGGTATTCGGTACAAAATATTAATGGTATAGCTTGTACGGATATTGCAATAACTCAACGGATTGATTTTAATGATTTTCTTAAGATCACAGAACAAGATGTTAAACTTTATAATATTTACTGTTAATTAATAATTCAATAATAAAGAATTATTGGAATAATTACCACTATTGTCTTATTTAACCCATTGTGGGTCAAGGCTGGATCAATTTTCTTCGAAAAACAAACACCTAAAATGATTATAAATAATTCAGTCAAGTTCAAAAAGTGTTTTCTTGTATATTCGTTTTTATTACACTTTTTTGTATCACAGTTGAATAGCAATATTGTGCAGCAACGATTCATGTCGAAAATACGCCAATCAATTTCATAGCCTTTTACCACCCACCTAATTCCGAGCTCCCTGAAGAATTTTTTCAATACATCTCACAACTCCCACGAACGATTATCCTAGGTGATTTCAATTCCCGCC
>JAZBHA010000636.1:4835-33149 GCA_037464855.1 Iselma pallidipennis
TAATTGAGTATAAAATATTTAGCAAAAATCTGTGTTGTTGCGTTTTTTCGTGGAAAATTTTGTACTTATTGGCAAGAAATTCCTGGTGTTTTCTTTTTTTTTTTCGGTTTGTTTCTGGAGTACAAACATAAATTTAGAGCCATTCTATGCTAATCAATCACATAAACAAATATTAATAATTATCACAGTTACTTCGACTTTTTTTTTAAATTAGCTTGATTTTAATTTATATTACTTATTATTTAAACTGGATTTGTTTAGTAAAAATGTCGAAATTGTTTGAAGCTTTATAATATTAGGCAATTTGTGTAAAAAACATTGTTGTTTTTATATATAAAAGAAGCGTAGCAGCATTGTTATTGGATGTACAGCACAAAAATTATCTTTGGTTCTCTTCTTATCAAAAGCATGAATACATCCATATACTATATATAGCGTAAAATTGTTGCATAATCTTGGACCATAAATATACAATCTTCTATATATATAATTTTATATAGTAATCTATATTTACAATAAATTTCTTTGGTAAAAATGGTTAAAATCTTCATCCTGATGGTTGTTAAAATCCCATTTTCTCTCCACACTATAAATTAAGGCTACACACAAGTCACTCTTTTCTATATTTAGTTAAAAAAAATCTTATTATCTCATTGTTGGTCTCTGTAGTTTCTCCAAAAATATATCGTCTTTTTTTTCAATTAGTGAGTTGTAAAAATTGTATTTAAATACAGGCACGACGAATCAATCATTCGACAATCCCAACTCATGGTCAGTTTTCTTGCATTGTAATAAATAAACATTCATATTATCTTTGCCTTTAACATAAACACTACCCCTTGGTTGGAACACATATCTCTTCTCCAATACTTTCAAACATTTCTCTTCGACTTGTATATGTCCATTAATACCAGTCGAATCCATACGTGATGCAATATTAACAGCATCACCCCATATATCATAATATAATTTCGTATTACCGATAACAGCAGCTGTAACATCACCGAAATTATAACCAATTCGTAAAATCAAATTGAATTCTAATAGATCGCGATTAAAATCATCAATAACATTTTGCATAGCAATAGCAAAATCCATTAAATCATATAAATGTTCATTTGGATCATGTTGTTCTAAACGTAATTGTGAATTTAAACCACTAGCTGCCATAAATGTACTACCGATTGTTTTGATTTTTTCAATTGAACGAAATTCAGGACGATCTAATAATTCATCAAAATCACCAATTAATTCATTCAAGACACGTAGAAATTCTTTACCACCATGGTAACTTTCATCATACATTTCATTAAAATTAACAATACTAGCAAATATAATACCAACATCTTTGAAATTTTCCGAATATTTTGCATTTTTCTTTAATTGTTCAGCAACATGTTCAGGTACGATATTGTAGATTAGATAATCAGCTTGATTTTTTAATTGTTGTACATTGATTTTATCACGATTCGATGTATAACTAGCATGAAAACTGATACGATAACCAATTTCAAATTCTCGATTCAACATCCATACTAATACTAATAATAGAAATAGATCCATTAATATCTCCGATTTATATAAAAAACTATAATGTTGTAGATTTTTAGGATTTTCAATCTTCATTGTATCATTTAATGTATCATAGAGATTAATTAAAAATTTCAATTCTAATTGACTAGTATTTGTATTTTCAATAAACAGATTCGAACAGGTACCATTCAAAAATAATGGTATAAAAATGATAGCTAGAAATGTAACTAATAAATTTTTTAGCCAACAATTTAATTGTGTAAAATTACAAAAATGTATAATACCAACAAATAATAAATACGTGTATAGATAATTGGATGTTTCTGATGTGGAAAAGATTTTTGTACAGAAATTTATCAAAACAGAGAGCAATGGTAAACTAATCAATATACAACCAAATATATTCCAACGTGAAAATTTCGATAAACAATCCAACATTTTACCAGACATACCATCAAATTTATTCAAACAAATTATAATTAAACCGATAATTTGTATAAATAAAAACAATGAAAATATAATTAACCATAATTTTGAATGACCATATAATAATAATAACGAAATTGATATAAATAGAAATATTAATGTTGATACAATTATATTAAAATATGTATTGAATCGAGAATTTGCTAATGTTTCTATACGATCAGTTTGATTGAATGTATGAATATTTTCACGATAATCATTCTCCATTTGTTCATCTTTAAATATTAATGTTAAACGTGATAATGGTGGTTTGATAAAATATGAACAACGTGATTTTAAATTATCTTGTACACAACGGATCAATTGACGATCAGATTGTTTACGTAAATTCTGTATACAAGGACCGAATTGGGTCGAAATTTGGGCTGGTATCGGTTGTTGGTCATGTTGTTGTTGTTGCTGTTGTTGGGATTGAGATGAACGTTGTTGATGTGGTGAATTATTTATGGTACTTTGACTCGATGTATAATAACCAGAAACACGATGTTCGGAAGACAATGGCAGATTGTCAATCTATCACATAAACCACAAATAATCAATAAAATTACCCAACAATAGGTAAGCAAAGTCATTGTCATCACAACAATCAATCGAACGTATGTCGTTGCGTTCATGTTACTTCACATAGTTGGAGCAGTAATGCCATCTATACGAGTTTTGCCTAACTTAATATGTAGTAAGTGCAGACATACGTTGACGATGACTTTGCTGTGAATCTCACTAAATAGACAGATAAAACTCACTCACCTGTTGTATGCTGCTGCGTCGACTATTACTTTTAATCCCGGAATCCTTTCGACTCTGCCAGGACTGCATTGTTGCCGTGAATTGTTCCTCAACTGCAATACTTGATAGACGTCCTGGTACATCTAGTGATTTCTTTTGTTGGTATTGTGGTGGTTGTATTGATGGTGGTGGTAATTGTTGTCGTTCTAAAGTACCAACAGCAACTGTTGCACTACGTGCCCGTTCTGTTGGTAATAAATCGAAATTCGGTGAACGTCCACGCCGTGAACGATTACTACCAGCTCTATATAAAAATGAGAATTCATTTGGTGAACGTCCTCCATATTGTGAACGATAACTCCCAGTTCGTATAAAATTTAAATCACCTAAATCATATTGTCCAACATCACTACGTGATTGACTTATATAACTTTTAACATCAATGGTATCTTTTGGATCATCATAATATATTGTATTATATTTATTATTATCATCATCAACATCTGTAATGATACTAATGAAACTTTCTTTTTTACGTCCATTTGAATTCGTTATTGTATTATTGCCTTCGATTATTGTTGGTACTTGTTGATAACCGCATAGATTTGTTGTTGGTTCATCTAATACAGGTACTTGTTGGTCATTTTGTTGTTGTTGTTGTTGTTGTACCGGTGGTTGTTGTTGTTGTTGTTGATCAGTTTTCCGTAAAAACTTTGGCATTTTCCAATTTTTCAATTTCACCGAATATTTCCCACTACTAGCTGTTGATGTTGGTGTTTTTATATATTCACCTTCTTGTATACTCGTACGTTCTTTACAATTTTCAATTTCTTGTTGTTCATTTTCTGAATCCAATATACTTGGTAAACTACTTGCTTTTATTTTACATACATCCGGTGATAACATATTTGGATTATGATTTGTTTTTAATAATAGATTTGATGTTGTATCACATGATAATACTCTTGGTCGAGATTGTGGTGACATTGATGGTGCTGATACTGGTGGTGATACAAATAATTGTAATGAATTTGCATATTTCTGACGACCTTCTGCACGAAAACTACCACTATACGATGGTGTACGATCACCAACACGTCCCAATATAAAATAAGTCTTCAATCCTACAAAAAACAAACCAAATTGTAAAATTTTTGGCTTATATTAAAGAGATTTTTATATCCTAACTTCCTCTCTTTCTATTTTATTTATAGAGAGAAACAGGAGAACAGTTAGGACAGAAAAAATTCTTACAATCGAAACTATAGTCTGTCCATCGAATCATGAGCCAAATGGCCATAAAACATCTGCATGAACCAAAACATTGATGCTGCTGCTATGTGGTCGGCCTACACTATGTTTCGTTTATACTGAACGTACAGCTCAACTTAAATCGTGTACTAGTTCGTAATTTTATGACCATTTAGCTCATGACTGGGTGAACAGACTATAGTAATAATGTGTGTTACCGAAAACTGATTCGCCTTCCTCGTAGAGATAGGTGTCCTGTAGGAAGTCTAGTGTTTTCTCAGAAATATGCACCATACCAGCTTTACCAGTTGATTCCATTCGATTAGCTAATGTAACATCATTACTCCATACATCGAATTTAAATCGTCTAGTACCAACAATACCACATAATACCGTACCAGTATGTACACCAACTCTCATATTAACAGTTTCATTTTTTTCTTGTCCAAATTGTTTAATAGCTTGTATAACATCTAAACCCATTTCAACACAACATTTAGCATGATCTAATCTTGGTTCTGGACAACCACTAACACAATAATAACAATCACCTAATGTTGAGATTTTTTCGCAATTATTAAATTTACATAATGAATCGAAACGTTGAAATAATATATTTAAAATTTCAACTAATTCTTCAGCAGTTTTAGTACTTGCCATTTTTGTAAAACCAACAATATCAGCAAATAAAATACTAACATTCTCCATACGATTCATATTGAATGGACGAAATAATGAACGAATATCATTCGTATCGGTTGTTGTTGTATCTGAATTTCTAGCTTGTTGTAATTGTTGTTGTTGTGTAAAATTCTCATCATCATTCAATAACCATTTAGCAACACTTGGTGGCATCAATGAATGTATCATATTTTCTTTTAAACGTTTCTCTGATTCCAATTGTTTACGTACCAATAAACTTTGTCCAACTTTCATAAATGTATTCCGCATACGGACATTTGTCATTATTAATATATGTAAACCAATTAAATGTATTGATATATGTGATAACAGTCTTATTATAATCGTTGATGTATCAAATGGACGACTTTGTAATAATAATGTTAATATTTCAAATGTTATTGAATATATTATACCAATTATTATACTCATATATAATTTTAATGGTATTAATGTATAAATGATCATTAATATTTCTATACAAATTGAAAAATGTCCAACTGGACTTATATCAGTTGTTAATGGGAAGCTCATTGGATCAGTTTTTAATGGTACTAATATAACAAATGATAAACTTATTATACATAAAAATAATGCTATACCCAATGACATGAGCAACATATGATTATTATAGATTGTTGTATATGTTAGGAAGAGTACACTAGCCATTGATAATGTTAATGCTGCTAATACTGTACACAACATTGGCCAATGATGTGTATCAGATACTAGACCAGTTACCAAAAAATATATCAACCATGATGATGATATCAAAACCATATACCATAATGCATATCTAAAACAAATATAAAAAAATATATAAACAAAACAGGTACGTATGTCGTAACTTGAAACTATATGTCGCTAGTCTGTTTATCCAAACATGAGCTAAATGGCCATAAGACATCTTTAGGAACCAAAACGTTGATATAGTCTGTCCACCGAGTCATGAGCTAAATACATAGTCATAAAATTTAGTGAAGTACAGCGATTCAAGTTAAGCTGTACGTTCAGTATAAACGAAAGTGTGTAGCAGATGTTTAGGAAGAGACTACCTAGAAGCGTATGTCGGCGATAGTCAAACATAGTCAACTGAGCCAGTTGTTCGATCACATCCCTACCAGCAGCATTAAGGTTTTGGTTTATACAGAAGTTTCATGACCATCTAGTTCATGACTGGGTGAACAGACTATATTTTTTGGAAGGCGGGCGGTCAGTGGTTACCACCACCACTATCTTCGAATACCTAAGACATACGCTTCTATGTAATCTCTTTCAAGATATCTGCTTTCCGCACCCTCGTTTGTACGGGACGTATAGCTTAACTTGAATCTCTATAAATCATTGAAAACAACCTAACTTTATACACGTGCATTAGAAAAAGATACGTACATTAATGATTGTTCGTACAATTGCGTGCATACGTATAAAAGAGAGCGCTTTTTCTAAGCTCGTGTAAATCGGGCTGCCGAGGGTCGTCTTCACAAGATAATTTAAGCTTCGCAGACCAGACTCTAGCGAATCTGGTCCTTGTTCCTCTAAGGGGAGAAAAAGCCTGACTTATACGAATGAAAATACTAGTATTTCTTACCCAAGAGACGTTCTCTTTTATATGCACGTACCTACGTAAGTGTACTAGTTCAAGATTTTATGATCATTTAGCTCATGTTTGGGTGAAGAGACTCTACCCATTAGCTATCATTAAATTTAATTTTTACCACATCAAAATGAAATTTTGTGTATTTTTGGTTTAAACTAACAGATAACTCAAAAAAACAGACTTTAACGTGTTAATAAAAATTACCCATAATAAAAATCGAAAGTCATGTCGTAACTTAATTGATATTGAATGGTTGAAACAATCTAATTACATAACTCACATTTAAATATACAACTTGTTGGTAATTATTTACAGTGTAGTATCAATCAATCTACGACATTGATTTTGTGTGATTGCATGTATGTATAGTAATAGCGCCATCTATCATCGATCCCGCCAATCAACTCAATTACCCATAATAAAAATCGAAAGTCATGTCGTAACTTAATTGATATTGAATGGTTGAAACAATCTAATTACATAACTCACATTTAAATATACAACTTGTTGGTAATTATTTACAGTGTAGTATCAATCAATCTACGACACTGATTTTGTGATTGCATGTATGTATAGTAATAGCGCCATCTATCATCGATCCCGCCAATCAACTCCTATTTGATTTATATTTTTGTTGCAATTTCTACTTTGATATCAATTTAGTTTTATTGTGGGGCAATAAATACTTTACGTAATTTGTTTTAGTTTTAATAATAGCCTACCCACACATCGTATAACCATATCCATACATATATAGTTCACATTATTGATTAAACAATAATGACCAACAAACAACAAACAACAACAATAACAACACAAAAATCTACCCAATTATATTACCTGAATTTATAACGACAATGTGGACTGGAACTTCTACGATATTGTTCCTCTAAGATTTCCGAATCAAATGTTGGATCCCACCATGATTTTCGACTAGCTCGTTCAAATGGTATTGGAAAGAAACGTGTCCAACAACCATTCCTTTGTGATACTTGTGATAAATAGATTTGTAATCGTGGATCAAGTGATAATTGAACATGTTCATCATCCAACAGGTCAGATGGATGGTCATCTTGAATGGTAGTTGTTGTGGTTGTTGTTGTTAAATGGGTATTATCAGATTTTGTTGTATAAGATGCCATATCCAAATGATACAAATCATAATAAAGAGATTCGTGCCATTACTATCATAATACTAGAAAAATCTGTAAATTGATAATAAAATTATTATTATTATTATTATTATTATTATTATGATCAACAAATTAAATTATTACCGTTGATTGTAGTATTTTGTTGTTGTTTCAATATAATAATGTTGTCTGATTGATAGGGCCCACTTTTATTGTGGTCCATTTTCTTCTAAGGGCTCTTTCACACAATTATCAATAAAAATATTAAACATGTGTTCACATTTGTTGGTATATGGACTGTTCGACCGGGTTTGGTTTTTGCAACAACACCTACACATACACACATGTATATATATTAACTCTATATATACCTATACACATATACACACACTCACTCACTCACACACACACACATACACACTTAACTAATAGAGTATATAGAGAAAATGATTGACGTATGACAATGTGTGTGTGTTGCTGGCTAGTCTTGTTGGTCTTGTTCTGTGGTTGGATATTGAATCAGTACTTCCCCCCGCTTCACCACTTCACCATAGATTGTAAACGCGCAGGAGCGGACTCGTGGAAGTTTATTAGGTCTAGGTGGTGTGACGTCATGTATTATTAAATCAACACAAATATACAAAATGCAATTCTTTGGCTATACCATCATTATTACTATTATTATTATTATTATTATTATTATTATTATTATTATTATTATGACAGTAAAAATATATTTACTTGTATGATGAAATTTAACCGGAATTAAGAGGAAGATAATGGGCTAATTATAGAAATTGTATATCAATTTTTAATTAATTAAAAAGTGATATACAACATTCTTGATTAGGGTCTATTGATGTGCAATAATTTCCTTTTCAACATCAACATAATAATAATAATAATATGAATGTTGTTGTCATAGATATCAAAGATAATTTCCTTACTTTGAAGAAGGGCTAGAGGGTTGTCTCTCTGCTGTGGTAATCAATACAGTAATCAAGAGAGAAAGATAAATAGTAAGAATTGGATTGAGGAATGGAATGCGTTTCTCCTTCATCGTCTTAATTATACTATACCGCCGTAAAACATATAATTTTAATTATAATCAATAAACAACCTAATGAACTTATATGTTGTATAGTAGATATTTTTAGAATTTTTCCTCAAGTTTATTATTCAAAATATTCGATTAGAGAGGGAATCTAGTCCAGAGATATGGAATTAGAACTAGCGCTAACTAACAGTGTATCGGGTGGCCCATCGAAAGCCACCTTAGCTGCCTTCGTTTATTGTAGCGTTTTGGTGCAGGGTTTTAGGTACACGAGGTCACGTGATGTAGGAGTGAATAGAGTCAGATGGTAACGGGCGAACGTGTTGGTGTTTCTAAACAACAAACCCACCAATCATAGCCTCCGGCAGCACGTGTTCCATCATCTGAGAGCATATAAATGCACATGCCCACCCGAAGTACCCCAGCGTGCACTACATCGCGACCTGGTGGTCGTCGAACAGAAAGGAGTTAACTCTATTTGCCCCAGAAGCAATAGTCGAATGGTTTGCCGTACACGAGGGCGAAAAGTGTGAATAGATTGCAATAACCGAAGGCAACTCCTGTTCTCGTATCTCTGTTTCTGGTAATAGTCCAGCAAGGAGATGCTTTGCAGTGGGACTAAGCTGGCTGAGCTACCTATGAGACGAACTGAGTTACCTGTGAGGCCAGATGACCTACCTTTGACGTTAGGTGAGCTACCACTGATAGATGATAAGAAGGTACTCTATCCAGGGCAGTACCCTAAAAAAGACTGTTGTAATTACGGCTCTGATTGTCAATCTTTCTGCTAATGGATACAGTGGAATCTCTATTATAGTAAGAAGCTTACCAATTTTGAAAAAATTGAGCTTTTGATTTACTTTTAGTAAACTTAAAGATTATCCTACAGGTACAGGGTATCCACTGTATATTCCCGATTTCCTGGCTTCCGTCAATTTGAGCTTTTCTTCGTATCTTTTGAAATGAAAACTCCCTTGTGCCGAATGGGAATTTCTTTATAATGAGATTTTTTCTTCTACTAACGGCCGGTTTCATCGACATGGTCTAAAGTGATAACCGGTTAAGTTTTTTTTTACCATTCAATGTTGTCGTTGTTTTGCTGCTTTAGTCAGACGTGCCAAGTCAAATTAGTAGCACTATACATAATACATAAGGTAAATGCTCAGTAAATAGCTTCGGTTGAATATTCACATACATTGGACTTAGAATGTGACTTTAAAAGTAAAAAGTCGCCTTACAATCGATTATGAAACCGGCCTAATGTGATTTTAATATTTAAAATTACTTTAAAGTTGATTATGAAACTGGCGCAAAGTAATAAATCTGTTGCCACTTTAAATTAGGGAATGCGGTAGGTATTTTCGCTGGGACATCCTATTCCTTGATCCGGATAATAGATTTTTTTATTGTATTTCTAGAATTTTCTGCCAGTCCTTTACAGTAATTGCGCTTTGTTTCCTTTACTTTATAAAAATACAACTTGTTCGAGCAAAAACTGTCGGCGCTAATTAAAAGTCCATTATACTACTTCTCGAGAAGTACGAAATTTCTTTTATAAGTTTTTCGGTAGTAATTGCCTGTTCGATATATCGAACTGTGCTTTTCAGGGCACCACCAAACCTTTTTTTTTGTTGTTGCTGTTTATATTTTTATCCTGAACATTAGGTACTTCAATTATATTATTTTCAAGCTCACTTTGTTAAAATTTTTGGATACGATTCCATTATTTGACAAATTTTTATTTATCTTGGATTTAAGTAATTTTTTTTGTCTAAATTTAAAACCAGCTATCTCCATCCTATTTAACATTATTAACATTTTATTTTTATATATTTTCTTGATAAATTTTTATTAATACTCGCTGTTTTTTGGTTTCTTATATAATTACCTTTGATCTATATAAGTTTCGAATTTCTAAGACAGACCCTTTATCATCTCCGATAAAAATATCCCGTTAATTATACCTATAGGCTTTGATCAATGAGTTCGTGCTTTGATGAACGAATTTCCGGATTATCCGTTTACTACTATAAATTGTTAATGATCTGGGATAAAAATAAACATAGAATAGGAAGGAGTACAATAGGAGCATCGATTATCCGGAATCATTTGAAAAGCTACTATT
This sequence comes from Iselma pallidipennis, assembly GCA_037464855.1. Lineage (NCBI taxonomy): Eukaryota > Metazoa > Arthropoda > Insecta > Coleoptera > Meloidae > Iselma > Iselma pallidipennis. The sequence goes on from JAZBHA010000636.1 coordinate 15,425, forward strand.
TGAACAAATTATAGTAAAACACCGATTCAAATAAATATTAGGCAAATAATAATGTATAGACGTTCGATTATCCGGAAAATCTAGTTATGTCGGAAACGATCTGACATTGATTGTTCCAGTTAATCGACACTTTACTGTATAAAGTGGGTTTTTGTGTTCCAATAAAATCCATTCGTACTTCTCGATTATCCCTTTTTGTTTTTGTATTTAAGTACATACACTCAACCCCCGATTCGGCGCCCCCATTTGTCCTGAATTGAGTATGTACTTCTGTTCTTACAGTTTTAGACCCGTGTCACACGGCAAAAGTAATTGTAATTTAACAAGGTGATTATAAATTATATCGGTGAATTGTACCCTCACACACGAGGTTTTACAATTACAATTAACGCTGGCGCAAAGCATAGAATAATTGTCGATTGTCGTGTGTGCGTATCTCTTGAACAAACGGCTGTGCTCTTAGATGCCGCGCATGCGTAGTTGACATAATAGAGTTCTGAACAGTCAATTCACTAAATAAAGTGGTGTCACACGGCAAATTACGGTCTTGGTTAAATTACAATTTATTTTTGCCGTGTGACAGGGGTCTTATAGGCGTTAGGCGAAGGTGGCACCGAGTCGGATGGCGCTGAATCAGGGATTGACTGTATATCTTAAGGAATACTAATGAATAGAAATTAAAAAAAAAAACGGAAAAAATGGAAAGTTTTAATTATTTATCAACTTGAATCGTGCTCTTTTAGCAAAAAGTCAGAGGAAATTTTCTCTATGATAAACTCAATCTAATTATTGTTAATATTATAAAATAATAGTAAAAAAAGACCTATGTGTATATGATAAGCTTACTAAATACCGATAAGACGAATTATTTATAGTTTTTCGATCTCAATTAACAAATTTTTATTTAACTACTTACCATAATAAGTAAACTTAACAACACTGAATTAACAACAACAACATTTCGTGATTCTATTCATGTCCATACAATATTTAGAGGTACCATTATGATTAAATACATACACACACACACCAGGAAGGTCACAATACATATACAGATCGTGATTATATTAATTAAATATATCCCGTCTAAAAATGCATATTGTAACCATTAATATCGACATTATATAACATTAACAACATGAACAAGGAGACTCTAATGCAAAAAGTACGTGTGTAACGTTATCGCTTTCAAACAAGACAATTTTTTTTTAGTATTCTCTGTTTTATGTGTATTGTGCTACTGTTGTCGCATATATTTTTCTCGCAACATTTACGAAAAAAAAAATGTATTAGAAAGATTTATGATTTTGATACTTTGCCCAGTTTCCTCCTGTGACATTTAAATTGTATTAACAGTATGTAAACATTTTCCTGTAGCAAACATTTACTTTTGATATATTATGTGTATAATAACAGTGGCAGCGTGTCAACATCTCTTCAACACTACACACACCACTTATACGAGTTCGTGTCACGCCACTGGTGGCCGGAGCATGTTTTCAGTCTTATTAACTTGAAAGCATTGTTTAAATAAGGACCTACGTTGTTGATGATGGTGATGAAACGCCGAAAATAGGATTGAAATAACAAAAAACAACAACAACAACAATCATAAAAATCTCGATTAGTTGAAGACGAAGGAAAACCGTAAATTTTCCGGCAATTTGGGAAAATGTTGTAAATAAACCAGATCGTATAATTAAATAATAAAAAGTCACACAACTCGATAGTGATAAGATAAAATTAATAAAGGTACTATATACACATAGAGTAAATTAGATTGATATATTCACAATCTATGTACTTGATATTGTGTGTACAATAGAAATTAGCTACTGATCTCTCCATTCATTATCTCTTCTACTAATAAATTATATAAATAAAATTGAAGATATTCTATAAATACCGGTATTTTATTGCAGAAAATTACCATTTTTACAATAATCATTTGTACAAACAAAAAATTTACCACAAATAACAAAAATAAATGCTTGATAATAGATTTTTAAATCCAACAATTTTACAAATTTACATGTTTTTGTTTTATTAATTATCAAAAAGTTAATTTGCTTAAATCTAATTTGGTAGAAATCCGGATATTTAGGCACATTGATAACTAAATATCATTGACTTTCGGTGTACTCTTGCCCCAAAGCCAATTCAATAATACTTTAGATGGGCTTTGGACATCACGAGCTGCAAAAAAAACAACAATAACAAACAACTATTTACAAACTTCATCCCACAACAAAATAGATTGCACAACGATTTTAATTAACCACAAATCAAAAAAAAAAAATGAAATCAAAACAAACAATAATCATAGTTTATTTTGAAATATTATAGTATTACGTAAAATAGAAAATAATTACAAAAAAAAAACACCCATAAAATACCAATAAAATGACCCAGAAGATATTTATTTAAACTAAAAACCGTTATGTAATCTCTTAAAGTAGTCAGTTTCTTTATGTTCTTATTTGTTTTCTTTACTCGACTTTTACAGGATCATTTGGAGAAAAAAATACGAATCCCACGACTTTTATTTAATGTTTCAGTAGCAAAACAGCTGTTTTATCGTCTTTACAGACCTCTATCACGTCAAATATTTAATTCTATAACGGTTAGATAATGTTAATATTTACACGATCTAATGAGAAAACCGATGTAATTATAGTAACAAGTAATCAGTTATTCATATTTGGATTATTAAATAATAAAATATACGTGGGGGCGCGTTGTGGAATTTTATAGATGGCGCCACTATAGCCACTAGTTGAACTAATCTATATCAACAAACATACGTTCGCCATAAATTAAACCTCTCTTATCACTTAAAAAAAAATCTATTTGCACAACAATAAGTACGAATAAAGCTACGACATCAGTTTGTTTTTGTTGTCCAATTTTATTATAGAAATATTTTTTTGATAGTGATAAGAAAGATAAGAATCTTATTATATTTAAAATCTTGCGATTAATAAAAGGGATTATGATTGAAAATACTCACATAAAGTATAACTGGCATCGACTAATCTAGCAGCAGCCTCTGGTGGTAATTTTGCAGCAGCATCTTTATGTTGTTGTAGAATGGATAATTGTTGTAAACGTCTAGCTTCTTGCTCATCAACTATTGTTTTATCACGTTTATAACCAACAGTTTTGAGCTCTGATAATCTATAACAATTACAAAAAATATTAAAATTATTAAAAAAAATATATTATCAACAATACATACTTATTATCTAATTGATTATCATCATTTCCAGTTGTTATTAATGAATCATCTCGACTTGTATTCGTTTCATTTGAACTACCAGCAATCGTTTCATCGATTTTAACTCGTTTAGAAATCTCCTCTTTTTCACGTAACGCATTCGATAAACGTAATTGTAATGTATCACGTTCTTCTAATAGTTGTGTTAATTCAACAGTTAATTCTTCACAACGTACATCTCTTTGATGTAACATATATAAAGCTAAATCTAATTCAGCACGACTAACAGGCTCCGATAAATCATCATCTTTCTCTTCTTCCTGTTGTTGTTGTTCACGATATTCCTCTTTAATCTTTCTATGTTCATTAATTCGATTCATATCCATTTCAGCAATCAATGAATCATAATCATTACTTTTTTCATATAATTCCGATTTTAAATTCTCAATTTTCATTACTTGATCTTCAATAATTGCACGTAATTCAGTTAATTGTTTATTTTCATCATCTAATAATTGATTTTGTTCATTAATTCTTGTTTGTAAATTAATTGTTTCTTGAATTTTTGTTTGTAATTCATTAGAGATTTCATCGAATTTCTCCAATTTTTTTATATAATCATTAATTTTATCAAATTGTTCATTTAATTGTATTTGTAAATTTTCAATATCTGTATTTTTATGATTCAACAACTCTTCATAATGATTTTCATTATCGAATAAACGACGTTTTAAGATATCAATTTCTTGTAATTGTTCATTGATTAATATTGTATTTTGTTGTTGAATTTCTTCCAATTTATAATTTTCTTCCAATTTCAATTTTAAATCAGCAATTTCATTATTTTTCTCATTCAATAATAACTGATTATTCTGATATTCATTATTCAAATATTGATATTGTTTAGTTTTCTCTTGTAATTGTGCATTAATTGTTGTATTGATTTGTTGATATTCAACGATATTTTGTGTCAAATTAGTAATATTTTCATTTTCATATTCTTTCAAATGCTCTATATATTGCAATCGATTTGTTAGATTTGTTATCATTTCATTTTTCTGTTGTAATTCTTGTTCTAATAACAATTCTCTATCTCTAATCTCTTCTAATTGTTGATAATTATTCTCCAAGTCTTTATAGATTTTCTCACAATTTATCAACACTAGATTATCATCATCAATTGAACTAATATGTAATTTTTCTAAAATACTATCAATCAAATATTTCTTTTCATCTAATTGTTGATCTTTATTTTTAACTGTTTCATTCAATTGATTTATATCAATATTTAATTTTTCGATATCTTTAATTAATTGTTCAATTTCATTCTGTTTATCTTGTAATGTATTTGTTAAATCATTGATAATCTGTTGACGTTCATTGATCTGTTGTTGTAAACTAGCAATACGATCAACTTCATTACGTATTTCTATATCAACATTTTTACGTAATTCATTATTTTCATTCATTAATGCATTACATTTCTCTTCTAATTCAAGAATTTCTTTCTTTAATAAATCTTCAATTTGTTTAAAATCATTCTCACGACTATCAACATGTAATTTCCAACTTTCAGCTACATCACTACCTCTTTGATCAACACGTATTTGCCATTCATCATTCAATACATTCATCTGTTGATTACGTTGCTCTAATTCATCAGTTAATTGTTTAATTTCATTCTGTTTTAAATGAATTGTTCCATTCAAATTTTCTGTATATTTTAGCTGTTTATCTAAATCAGCTTTTACTATAGTCAGTTCATTATTTATTGTATTAATTTCAATTTCTTTCATTTGTAATTCATTAAGTAACTCATTCTTTTCTTTAATCAAATTTTGATATTCATTAGTCTTTTCATCTTGTAATTCACCAATTTTTTGTTGCTCCTGTTCAAGATTTCCAATTCTTACATTCAGATTCTCAATAATTGTATTTTTTTCTATAATTATTGTATTTAATTTCTCATTTTCATTGTTAATCATCTCGATTGTTTGCGCCGATTCTTCTAAACGTTTTGTTAAATCATTAATTTCATTCTGTAATTGTTTATAATTTCCATTAATTAAATCAATTTCATTTCTTAATAAATCACGTTCATTGATGATTTCTTGATAATCAGTTTCAATAATTTTCGTTTTCTCTGCATCTATACGTAATTTTCGTTGTTCTTCAAGTAAATTTTGTAATTCTTCATTATCTAATTGTAATTCTTTTATCGTTTCATTTAATTGATCAATTTTCATTTGATATTCATTAGTATTTTTATCAATCTTATCATTATTTGAAGGATCATCTTTTTGGTCAGTTGTTGTTAGAAAACCATCATCTTGTCCCCATTCATAACGTTCTAATTTAGCATTTAAATCACGACAATTACGTTGCCATGTTAATAGCTCAATATCTTGTTTTTCTTTCATATCAATCATACGTTCATTAGCTGTGGTTAATACATCCACTTTCTTCTGTATAGTTTGTTTCTCTAAACGTTCTTTTTCTAAATCATTCTGTGTTTCTTGTAATTTCTTTTCAATTTGTTGTATTTGTAATTTAAATTCTTCTTGTATTGTATCATCCAGATTAAAACTATTATCAAATTGTTGTTTTGTACGATTTAATTCATCATTTTTCATTTTTAATTCTTTCAATTTCTTTATTAATTTACCAGATTTAATTTGTAATTGTTTGATTTCATCAAGATGATTTTCACGTTCAACTTCCAATACACGTATTTTATCTTGTAATAGATCAATTTGATGATCACTTCTATGGGCATGTTCTTCTTCTAATTTAACATCTTCCGGTGACCAACCCCAACCATCATCATTTTCACCAAATGTATCACGTTTCGGCTGATGATTACCATCATCATTATCATCGTCATAACAAAGATAAGCTTGTTTTGATGAAACTCGAGGTTCTTTTATGGGTTCTTTTGTTGAAACTATAGGTGGTTGAGTTTTCTCAAATTCAATCTCTTGTAAACGTTTATGAGTTTCTGGTGTATCTTTAATATCACCTTTTGTTAATATTTGACTATCAATTTCAGATTTTTCAGGATAACACAAATAAGCTGGTTTCTCCTGACAAGGTTCTTCAACAATAGGTCCTTCGAGATCTGTGTGAATTACAGGCGGTTTTGTTGGTTCAAATTCAATCTCTTGAAGACGTTTCTGGGTTTCTGGTGTATCTATATCACCTTTTGTTAAAATTTGACTATCAACTTCTAATTTTTCAGGATAACACAAATAAGCTGGTTTCTCCTGACAAGGTTCTTCAACAATAGGTCCTTCGAGATCTGAATGAACTACAGGTTGTTTTATCGGTTCATATTCAATCTCCTGGAGACGTTTCTGTGTTTCTGGTGTATCTACAATATCACGTTCCATTAGAATCTGATTATCAACGTCCGATTTTTCAGGAGAACACAAATAAGCTGATTTTTGTTGACAAATGTCTTCATCAATAGGTCCTTCAATATTTGAATGAATTATAGGTTGTTTAGTTGGTTCATATTCCAATTTTTGTACAGTTTCACGATTTTGTGGTTGATTATTTGAGATAATTTGTGAATCTAATGATGGATTAGAAATTTTATCATAAACTAATTTACTTAATTCATTCGTTAATTGTTGGCATTGCGATAGAGCATCATCTCGTTCTTTCTCAACATTAAACAACATAAATTCAAGTGTCTTTATTTTGCTCTGTATATCTTCTTGTCGGTTTTGATTTGGTTCTACTGTTAACGGTTTATGTTGAACCGCAACAATAGTTTGTTCAATTGTTGTTGGTGGTGGTGGTGGTTGTGGTTGACTTGCCAGAAACTCAAATGGATCATTACCTTGATCTGACCATACTATTGTTGGAATTTGTGTTGGAACCTCCTTGTCAGACTCAACTTCAATTTGAGCCTCTTCTAAAACTGGTGTAACTGCACTGACACCTGTTTTCACTAATAATTCTTGTTCCAAATTGGTGATTTTATTTTTCAACTCTTCACACTCTTTATTTGTTATTTCTAATTGATTTCTAAGTTGTTCAATTTCTTGTAATTGTTCCAAGATTTTTCTATTTGAATTATCTAATTCATTAATTTTTCCATCAAGTTGTTGTTTTAAATCAATAATTTCTTGTTCCTGTTTTAAATGTATTTGATTTTCTATTAAAAGTTGTCCAATTTGTTCTTCATAATTCCGAATTTCAATTTCACTTGTCTCTAATTTATTTTTATATAAAATCAATTCATCACTAAAACTATTCTCTTTATCTAGAATATCTTTTAATTCTTCTTCTAAATGTTCACAACGTGTCATTAATTCAGTTTTCTCTTGAAACATCTTATCAAATTGTTGTTGCCAATCATTATTCATTTTATCAAATTCTTCTCTTGATTCAACCATGGTTTTATCATAATCATTTTGTAGATTTTTCAAATCATTCTCTAGATTTTGTTTAATTCTCTTCAATTCACTATTATTATTTTCCAATTCATTGATTGTAGTTTCAAGATCATCAATTTTTCCAATTTGCTCTTGTCTATCTTCCAATTTCCTCTTCAATTCTTCATTGATTTCATTTAATTTATTAATTTGTCGATTTAATTCATAATTTTCCGTAACAGAATCTTCTAATTTCTTCTCGATAATTTCATCATGTTCACCTAATGCAATTAAACGTTGTTCTAATAGATCTTCATTTTTCGAAATCTGTTCGAAATTCTGGTTTTTCTCCTCTAATTCTGTACCCAATTCAATTGCTTTCTTTTCTAAACTCATACGACGTTCTTCAAATAATGATATAGCTTCTTCTAATTTCGTTACTCGTTCTCGTGATTTTAACAATTCCGTCTCTTGTTCTTCAACAATCATTTCTAATTCTTGTATTTTTGATTTTAATAAATTCTCATTTGATTCAACATCAATTATATTCTCTTTAGTTTGTAATAATTCCTGTTGTAAATTAATTTCATTATGTTTGTCTAATTTTGTACGTAACTCAATGATGATATTTTGTAATTCAATATTTTTCATTTCGTAATTTTGATATTCTTCCAATTGTTTGGATTTATTATTTAATATTTCTTGTAAATTCGTTACTTCATTCTCTAATTCTTGTAACTGTTGTAAGAGACTTGTAATTTTATTTTCATTTTCAACAATTTTTAAATCTTTCTCTTTTAATTCATTCTCCCATTTCTCTTGATTATTATTAGATTTCTCTTCTAATTCTTGATAAGCTTGTATTTTTTTCTTTAGATTTACAGCAATTTTCTTCATTTTTTCTAATTGTTCTTTATTTTTATTTGTTAATTCATTGATTTTCTGTTCAAATGGTTGTTTAATATTTTCAAAATTATCTGAATTATCTTGTAACTGTTTCTGCAACAATAAATATTTGTCTTTTAACTCATTATTAAGTTTGTTTAAATTAGTGTCTTTTTCTTGGATGGTTTTTTGCAAATTTTCAACAACATTCTGTATATTATCACGTTCTTTTATCAATTTCTGTATCTCGTTATCTTTATTTTCCAATAATTTCCGATTTTCCCATTCAATATTTTCCAAATTATCTTGATATTTTTCAATCTGTTTATTTAAATCATTTTTAATATTCTCCAAATCTTCAATCTTCACTTTCAGTTCATCATTTTCTTTCTCTGATACTTCTAATTGTTGTTTTATCTCTTGAATTGCAGTTGTTAAAGTAGTCGTTTCACCAACCGAACTTTTATAATTCTCAATTTCTTTTTGTAACTCTTCATTGATATTTTTCATTTGACTCAATTGTATTTCGAAATTTTGCTGTTCATCACGTATCTTATCATTTTCTTCTAATTTTATCAACAATTGATTATTTTCATCAACTAATTGTCGTATCCTTTCATCTAATGCTAATGAACTACAATTATTTTTATCCACAAGTTCCAAGTGTAATTTTTCATTTTCTTGTTGAATTTCATCCAGTTTTTTCATTAAATCCTCCTTTTCAGTTTGTAATTGTTCATAGGTTTCAACTAATATATCACGATTATTTTCAATTTCATCCATTTTTAATAATAAATTATTATTTTCATGTTTTAATTGTTCCATTTTTTCCATAACTTCACGTCGTTCAATTGTAAACAATTCAATTTTCTGTAATAATTCTGATGTTTCTTCAGTTAATTCATTAACACTTTCATTTAAATCAACTTGTGGTAAATTCTCATCACTCGATTTCAAATTATTCGTATTACCACCACTATTATTACCATCATTACCACCAATAAGATTTAAATCTAAATTCCTGTGATATGCTTCTAATTCTAGTTTTTCTTGTTGTGTTAATGCTTCAACAATTTCAATACTTTCAGCTGATGATACTTTTTCAGCACTTAATTTCTCTAATTTATCAATTAATTCCATATTTTCTTGTATATAATTTTCTAATTTTATTGATAAATCTTGTTTTTCTTTTAATAATAAATCGATTTTTTCATCTTTTTCATTCAATATCTGTTGATTTTCTTCAATTATTTGTAATTTTTCTTTTTGTAAATTATCAAATTGTTCTTCAAACTGTATAGATGTCATTTCAGTTTTAATATTTTCAAATGTTGGTAAATTTGTTAGTTTTTCAGATAATGATTCATTTTCCATTTTGAGTGACACAATTTCTGTAAAAAAAAATTTGCTATAATTAACAATTTGATACAAGGGTGTCCCACCAATTCTACCCTATTTATTGATAAAAACAATTAAAGTGGCAACAAAGAAGGTAGAAACTCCAATGGGACACCCAACAATATAAAACAATACCATTTTCTAACGCAGATATCCTCTCCTTCTTGTCAATTTCCTCCTCTAATTCCTGTGTTTTAGCAGTTTCGGACCCTTTACCAGAATCAGATTCCATCAATTTAAGTTGTAAACTACCTTTTTCCTCTTCTAATTCAGCAATTTTTTGATTTAATTTACAATTTTCTGCATCTAATCGAACAATTTCAGCATTAGTATCATTAATTTTCTTAAAATCTTCAAGTTTCTTTGTTAATTCTTTAATTTTACTTTTACTTTGTGCTTTAATTTTAATCATATTTTTATTATTCTCATCTAATTGTTTTTTTAATTTATTGATTTCATCATTATCACCCGATTTGATTTGTTGATTCTCTAGATCTTTGATGGTTTTTTGTAAATTTTCAATCAACTCATCTTTTTCTCTAATTATTTCTAAAGACTTATCATAATCAACTTTTAACTGATTGAATTTCTTTTGTAAATCATTATCAATTTTCGATTTTTTCGTTTTTTTATTGGATTTCCCTTGTAATTGAGAGTTTAATTCTTCTAATTCTTGAATACGTTTCGTTAAATCCTCAAACTCATTTCCATCTGATCGTGAGATTTGTGCAAGTTTCTCATTCAATTCGTGATTAGTTTGAATCAATTCATTCTTATCCTGTTCTAACTGACTATTTAATTCTTGTAGTTCGGCAATTTCATAGTTTTTCAAACGTAAATCGTCCAACAATTTCATCTGTCTGGCTTTCATATCACTTTCCAAATTGATAAAATTCTCTTGCATTTTCCTCATTTGTTCTTTAGTTTCATCTAATGCATCCAATGTACCTTTACTTTTTTTACTTAGATTTTCTGTCATTAATGTTATCGCTTTGGTACGTGCATCAATAACTGAATCTTTCTCTTTAACATTCTCTTGTAAATCTATAATATTCGCTTCTAATTTCTGTGTTTTATTAATTAATTCTGTTATACGTTTCTCTTTTATCAACAAAACATTATATAACTCTTCACTACTAGAATTCTGACTGTATTCAATTTTATTATCTTGTAATGATAGATTTACGGGTGTTTGATTGATCCATTGTTGTGAATCATCTAATTGTGCTTTAATTTGTGTTACCATCTCTTCAATACCTTTTTGATTTTTACCACGTTCAGCTAATTTAGCTTTATTTTCAGCTAATTGTTGACGTAATAAATCAATTTTTAATTTAGCTGGTGTATCAATTGTTGTTGTACGATTACTATTATTATCATCATTACTGTTATCTTTTCGTTTACTTTTAACACGTTCATTCATTCTTGTTAATGTATTCATATATTCATCGACTTTTTCTTGTGTTACATTACTTTGATCACTTTTACGTAACATTTCTTTTAATTGTGCTATCAGCACTTGTTGTTGTTCACATTGATCTTTCAAATCGGATAATTCTTGATTTGATGGTACTGATAACGATGATGAAGACTGTTGGTGGTCATGGTCTGGGAGTGGTGGACCTGGTGGACCTCCACCTGGATCGTGGCCAGAATCTTTCCACATTTTTGGCGTTCGTTTATGTTACCTTATTCAGTCAATTGAATTAACATATTCTAAGTAATTTTTTTGTGGAAAATAAGAAGTAAATACCTTATCTTGATAACAATATGGGACTTTTGTGGCAGTAGGAAATATTTACTTTGGGGCTGTCATCACAGACACGTCACTGGATATGTATTACCAACATCAAAAACACACAAATCCCCAATTAAATGTAACCAAAAAGAATCACAATAATTAATCGTATTCTCAAATTTCGTTGCAATTCAATCGACGAATAATTGAATTAATTTAATTATCTAATTAATTAAAAGCACTAAAGTGAAAATTTCTTTTATACACGTGGGAAATATCGCGACTGTATTGCCAACTTGTAGAAATTAAATGTCACTAAAATCTAAGTGAGGTTATGTTGTTGTCAAAAAAAATTACAATGCGCCAAATTTTGAAAAAGTCCTAATGGCATCACAACATTCTTATCAATTCTTATTGATAAGAGTAACTTTGAACTTTATAATTAATTCGTAATAGATAAAAATGTATTTATTTTAATAAAAATTTAGTTTTAACCTCACTTTCGTTAAGTGCATCATCTATTTAGTTAACAATTTTTAATACTTTAGAAAAAATGCATCAAACTGAAACTTCTCCAAAACATCTTAAAGATGGAATTATTGATTTTACAGCTGGTTCTTTAGGTGATTATTATTTAACATTTGAGAAATGGAGTATTATTGTATTTGTATGATTCTAGGTGGTATTGCTTTGGTATATGTGGGTCAACCATTGGATACAATTAAAGTTAAAATGCAAACATTTCCAACACTTTACAAGAATATGTTTGTATGTTTTCGTCAAACATTGAAAATTGATGGTATATCACGTGGTTTATATGCAGGATCAGTACCAGCACTAGCTGCTAACATCACCGAGAACTCGATATTATTTTTATGTTATGGTTTTTGCCAAAAATTCATACAAAACTTGACTGGTATTGATAATGTTAGTGAATTAACAGCAATTCATAATGGATCAGCTGGTTTTTTGGCTTCGTTCTTCTCATCTTTGGCATTATGTCCAACTGAATTGTTAAAATGTAAACTACAAGCAATGCACGAGATACAAAAACAACAACAACAACAAGAAACATTAAGTAAGAGAATTGAACGAATCGGTCCAACAAAATTGATTAAAACTATATTTAAAGAAGAAGGACTAGTGGGTTTTTTCCGTGGTTTAGTACCAACACTCACACGTGAAATGCCTGGTTATTTTGTATTTTTTGGTGCTTATGAAGGTACACGTGAACTGTTTACAACATCACACAACCCAAATAAAGATGATATTGGTTTAGTTAAGACAATGATAGCTGGTGCTGTTGGTGGTGCAGCATTTTGGACATTAACATATCCTATTGATGTTGCTAAATCTAGAATACAAGTATCAAATACTAATATTAATATGAGTCGGACAATTTTATTAATTGTACGAAATGAAGGATTCCGTGCACTTTATAATGGATTAACACCAACATTAGTGCGAACTATACCAGCCACAGCTACACTATTTGTGACTTATGAATATTCGAAAAGTTTTCTACATAGAATTTTTTAATAAATCAAGATATATATTTTTATTAAATGTCACTTTTTTGATCCTGATCCTGATCCTGTCAAATATTGACAATTTACATTATTCTACAAATAATATTCTAAGGATAAAGCTGATTTGAATAATTGAATTGTATTCAATGGTTCGTAATGAATGCAGATGTAATAGAACCGATGGTTTGGAATCAGTATCTTCAACAACAAATAAATCACAATTTGAAAATGTTGCAGCACATAAGAAAACCAAAATTGTTAAATTGATTCATAAACAGTTACATAATGCTGAGGAACTTCTTAAAGAGTCGCCTAGAAAGTATGCAGAATTTTCTTGAAAATAAACGAAAAATTTTGCCCAATCTTTTTTAGGAAATGCTGGAATTTTGGTTCATTATTTTTACGATTGTTTCTGTTTCTAGTAGTTTTATTTTTATTATGGATGGTCTTTATTTTGGGGAAGAGAATTGTCGCCAATTTATGCTGCAATCAAGCAACTGATCGCAAAAAAGTTTACTAATTTATATAATAATTTATGTAATAAAATTGATTTTAATCATATTGTTTCGATTCTTTTGGTGATAAACTTCTCCAACAGTAAAGGAGGAAGGTGGACGAACTAGGATTTGAACAAGAAAACACCCTTGCGCTATAAATGGAAACCAGGAGCATTAAAAAAATATTGTACATTTAAAAAAAAGTTTATGCAAAAGGAAAATTATTAGATTACATGAAACTGGAACAAATCTATCTAGAAGCTTGATGATTGGTGGAACTACAACAGGCCAAAAATTGAAAATAAATAATACAATTCAGATCAATCTATCTACGAAAAAAAAAACCTTAAATAATATTATTTTTTGTATTATTATTATTAATTGTGAATTTTTCAAATGAAAAATTTATACGTATAGTGTTTTTTTCTTCATTTTTCTTCACACCATTCATTCTCCTTCCTCACTTGTTCCTCTTCAGATGCTGTAAAATCATTCTTTATATTGAATGTTTTACGTATCTCTTCCGGTGCTTTGCCCTTAATCATATTGGCGACTGTTTTACATGTAACATCCAACAGGCCCTTTATATCCAAATAATTGGCAGCCAATATTAATTCGAACAATGTCCCTTGGTCAACTTTCAAGAAATCAGCATCCCATGATGATATATCATCGGTACGTTTCTCTTTGTTCTCATCATCTTCTGGTGGTGGTGGATCATCTTTATGATATGTTGACCATTGTATGACTTTTTTCAATATTGCTGAATTTACATTTGGTAATGGTACAACTTCTTCTTCATCATCATCCATACCGAGGTCTTCCAACATTGTTTTGATGGTTACGGAACATTTTGCTATTTCAACATCAACTTCAAATGTTTCACCATCTGATGAACGTAATTTTATGTTCGGCATTTTTTCGTTAATTGAATTGAAAATTTGTCAAATTTTAATTTAATTACGTTGTGGAAATGTAATTTTTGAGAAAAATTAACACAAAAAATCTAGCACAAACAACTTGACAAGCAGATTTAGACAATATAGATGGCAGCAGTGTCGAATACGGATTACCAACATAAAATACAACAGTCTAGCGGTCAGATGATGACCAGGCGTTCGTGACGCATCGGTTGAGGACTCGTAGTGGTTTAGTAAATCGACAAGGTACACTTGAGTGCATATAAAAGAGAACGTCTCTTAGGTAAGAAATACTCGTATGAGTCAGGCTTTTTTTTTCTTTAGAGTAGGATATAGAACATTTTTCCTGCCAGATTTGCCAGATTCAGGATAACTAAAGAAAAAACCACGATTTACCATTATTTGTGAAGTCACTACCTCTCTACAGTAAAAGAAACTTTTGTAAAATACGACAAATTGGGACCTCAATTGGGCAGCAAGAAGGTGAAGACGTGTCATTGTCTTACCTAAATCGAGACGTCTGTTCACTATAGTCTTGGGGCAATAGTCAAAAGTTCTGTAGTATGACAGCTCTCATGGTTAGTGGCACTGTCGTCCACGAGTAATAGAATATTGCGCTAGTCTGCGTTTAATGGAATAACCGGTTGCAGTACTTTTGATTATTTTTCTAACAAAAGTCATGACCAAAGGCACAGTCTCTCTAGCCAAATTTTAAATTAACACATTAGACAATGAAAAAATGCGGATAATACGTCTACCTCGCTTGCTATGAGCCTTAGACCCGAGTCTTTATGGGGACCTGGCCAACTAAGGGCAAAAATATAATATTCAAATTTCAAATTGGGGCTCGAAAATTGTTAGCTCCTCAGGGCCCAAATTTCCTTGATCCGGTACTGGCTCTAAACCTATTTTGATGGAAATAGGTCAAATGAAGTCACTGTTATGCTGTGAAAATAAGTCCTAACCGAACACTCACGAACAATTGTTCATAATCTGATGGCTAGACACCCACGCCTAGAGTTGATGTTATCTTATTCTATCACATCCAAATCAATTGAGATAGAAAATTTGACACCATTTTTTTTTCTAAATACTGGCGCCAATTTTGATTTTAAATAGAAAAAGACAATTTTTTTCGAAAATATAACAATATTGCAATAAATATTTATTAACGCTGCAAATATTGATTGATAATTTAATTATATGATAAATATGTAATATATAGTTGTTTGGATGTAAATAAAATGATAATATATTATCGATTTTGAATAATTCTGCAGTTAAGATCAATTGACCAAAATAATATAATTATTAACAATTAAAATAAGATTCATTTATAATGAAATGCGCAAGACTTACAGTTCTTGAGTTTACTATTAAATAGACGCGGATTAAGGAGCGAATTTTAGAACGAATCTGGTTGGTGTATCTTTGTGTATTTAAAGTTTAAAGCCACATTTTTGGGCGATTTTTCAAAAAGATCATCTGCCTTAAAGATCTACATTGTTATCAGGAAATTACAGGTAAGTTTCCGGTAATTTTTTGACGATTTTCAGTGAAATTTACCAAAAATTTTCTAAATCCATACACAACATTCAATCTGATGCAATAATTTAAAAAATTCGATGATAAGGCGTCTCTTGATTTTTTCGTCATTATTTGTATTACTCGTGTTATTTTTTTTTTCGTTTTATTTTTCTCATCAGTTTCAAATTCCAAACTTTATTGTAAAATTAACATTTTGTTATCACTACTACTACTACGTCTCAATTAATTATTGATAAAATTTGAAAATACAGAATGACCATATAGGTATATTATAAATATTCAAATATAGTAATGAACTCATTTATTTGAAAGTATGATTTTTATAATAATTCATATATTGTTCTTCCAGTGTTTCAAGATGATAAAAACCATCAATAAGGGTCACAAATTGATCTTATTATTTATTTATCTTGTATTTTTTCAATTGATTGAAGCTAGTAATGCTGGAACACCAAAAAAGATCAATTGCAGGTATTTTCTTATATTTCCAACAAAATTGTGTATTTTTCTAATTTTTTTTTTTTTAAACTTTATATTAGAAAATATGTATTTGCACCTGAATGTCGTGGGATTGCAGCAAAACGAGATACTGGCCGTCTTTTACAATTAGACGATTATCGGTAATTTAAGTCTAAATTATCAATGAAATCGATTATATTTACAGATTTGATTTTTCAGAAATTTCGTCCCAAAACAGCATGACTTAGGTGAATTTGAAAAACTAAGTAACGATGATAGGACAGATAGGGTCAGTATTTTATTGAAATTTTATGTCATTTTTTCCGTTATCATTCTATATGTACATGTTTTTCTATATATAGATTGTAAATGAAAATCCTCTATTGGAAGAACTATTACGAAAACTTGTGGATGATTTTGATAATTATTGAAGATGATTTGCAAATTTTTATAATGTAGAGAACAATAGCGACTACTACAGACAGTATTAAACAGTATTAAATATAATATTTATTCTATTATACTATAAATATTTATTACTCCTATTACACAAATTATTTATTGTATAATTTATTCATGACAATAAAATAGAATATAGAAATTCAAACAAATATTATCCGAAATTTTTTACCTAAAAGTTTGAGTACCTCTGGACTGTCTAGTTGCGCAAAGCCAGAGTTAAAATGTAAAAGTAAGAGGTGAATGTTACTGTATACAACCTAAGGTGATTATCACCTGTAGATATTGCACCAGATTAGCATAGAAAATGATAACAGTTTCGCAAAAGTTTATGTATCGACTTTGGACAAATTTTAGCTTTTTTTGATGCATAAGCCCTTAAAACTACTATACATACATATTACCCGTCCAAGCTAAGAAGAACTTTGAACAGGCACATGCAGCTGTCTTGTAATGAAAGCAGAAGTGTTACACCTCCAGCTCAAAGATGGCAGTCTTACAAAATATTAAACCTTTACAGATGAATCCCACCATTTATTTAGCAAAAGTATCCGACCATATTCGAAATCTAAGCCCTGAACATACTCCTGCAGTTCTTGCTAAGTATTAACAGGTTCGTAGGGATCACACTCTGACGACCATAGGAGCAGGGCCGCCTTATCAGCTGGGGCGCCAAATCATAATACTTTGGAG
>JAZBHA010000637.1:5071-42999 GCA_037464855.1 Iselma pallidipennis
TGGAGTCGTTACTGGTTTATAAATATACTTAAAAAATTAAATTACTCCTACTAATTAATAATTAATTAATTAATGATTAAGAAAAAGAGAGAAATTATTAATTAATAATAGAACTTAAGACATTTTTATTAATAATTGAGTTATATTATTATTGAGATGATGAAGAATTTTATTATTGTACATTGTAAATAATTTAGAGCACAGATGATTTAATAATTAATTAATTAATAAAATACTATTTATAGTTTTAAGAAGACAAAAAAAAAACTACACACAATTATTGTTTTGTTATTAATTTTAATAAAGTCCCCCTTTTATTTATTTATATTTATAAAGTATTATAATCACCAGATAAGCTGAAATCTAAAACTTCATCACTTGTTAAAAATCTAACATCACTTTGACTATCACCATTCGATGATTGTCTCATACCATGACCCATATTACGTATATTTAAACAATTAAATTTATGATATTTTCTAATTAAAAAGATAACAATTACCATACTACATAATGTACCGATTAGTACACCAATTGCAAATATGATTGTTTTACGATGATTTTCATCATAATTATCATCATTATTATTATCTATCATAATCTTTTCACGTATCATACCATATTCAGATTCTTTATTGTTTATTGATGGTGATAATGTATTTATATTTTCAATTTTATCATTATCATTGTCATCATTATTAGTAATCGGTGGTATTAATTCAATTTCATCATTATTTAGATCGGTCTTTTCAATTTCTGGTGGGATATAATTGATTCTTTGTGTTGTTCTTGGTGTTGGTTTTGTTGTCGTTGTTGATTGTGTTGTTACGGTTGTGGGTTTTTGTGTTATTTTCTTAGTTTGGGGTGGTGTTGTTGGTCTTTCTGTTGTTCTTGTTGTTGTGGTTGTTGTTGGTGGTGTGGTTGTTTCAGTTTCACTGTCAGTTTCTGTTGTTGTGCCATCATTTAATAATGATGTACCAGTTATGCAAAAATCAAAATAATCTGGGCAACATTTTCCACGTTCATAACATCCATCATCACAATCACATAATAAAATCGAGTTGTTTTTCAAATTTTGTTGATCTTCGATGGTTGTACAACGATTTTCACATGATTCGACTATAAATGGATCAGTTGAACTTGGGGGTAGTTCTCTAAAATTAAAAAAAAAATCAAAAATGAATTTAAATTTCCAAATACTTTTATATTTTGGGCCACTTTCATAATCAACTTTAAGTCAATTTTAACTTCTAAAGTCGCATTATAAGTCTGTATAGCCAGAGCCGGACTGGCTTATCTTGGGCCCAGCGGAATTTATAAGAAGAGATCTCTTCAGCTGATGATCAAAAAATACAATACTTTAGAGCATTATCGGTGCCCCCTCAAATGCTATTTGGTCCCCAAAATCTCATTGACGCCAGGGGAAAATCTCCCCATATTCCCCTGTCCAGTCCGGCTCTGCGTGACTGTTTATACACCTGTCTGGTCTTTATTATCCTCACATGCACTCAATTTATAAAGTGACTTTACAAAAAGTTGATTATGAAATCAGCCCTTTGATTGAAAACTAAATAGATAATTTTTAAATACAGTAGAACTCGGCTATTACTGGGAAACACTAAAACAGTTCAAACATTATTGTAGGTACACTCCATTTACTTATTAACTGTCCACTGCGCACTGTCGTGCAAAGTTCTTCTTAGCTTGGACGTGTAATACATTACTCAAACATTTGGGGATCTTCTAAATGCCTTGAATGTTGTTATAACGGGGTGTTACTGTATGTTAACGTTCAATAATCAAGCAAAACAGTTTTACTCGTCTCTAGACAGGGCCGGACTGGAATGCTTTGACCCCGAGGAAGACTACCACAACTATCTTCCGTTTCAGATGATTGTCAATACTTTGTGCCCAAAACAGATTTAGAAGACTCCTCAAGGGATCTCTACCTATCCCTCCTGTACAGTCCGGCTCTGTCTATGTATAGACTGACTGCCACAAGGCCCCTTTTTTTCTTCGTATTTTAACAAATATTTTCATATTGTTCGTATTTCAACGTTATTTCTATTCGCTTCCTCCAGTTATCTTCCTTTTTTTTGCGATTTTTAATCTCTTCCTGTTTTTGTTTGTTTCATTTTTATTAATTAACTTTTTGATTGGAGTTTATCTTTTAGTGTTTGTTTTTTTTTTTAATACAAAAGGAAGTCAGTAAATAAAGGATTACAAATGATAATTAAGCGACATCCACACGTTCCAATTTCCTAATGGGGGATGATACTTGAGTAAAATGGGTTTCTATATGTCAGAGGGTTGAAGGTACCGGGACAGGCACACTCTCGGATTGTTCAAGTATCCCTATCAGGAAGTTGGAAGGAACGTGTAGATGCTGCTTTATTCGTCTTTTAGCATTCCATAAAAAAACAGGTGATGAGGCATTTCCATCCCCATTTGTTTGGAAGAATGTCAATTTCCACAAAAATCTCGAATGTCACATTCATGTTGAAGCACCGCTGAGACAACAAAGGGGGATGGAAATGCCCCATCGCGAAAATTTAACATAAAATCAACAACGTACGTTGTGAATTCCTGATCTTCATCACTGCATCCTGTAATGACCCGAACATCATCAATTGCTATATCACTAACATATCCTGGTCCTCGTACACCTTCTATCACTATCTGTAATGACAGGAACAACATTTTTTTTTGTACAAAAAAGGATAAAAATGCCAAAAACTTACTTGATAGTCATCGTTAATTGCACCCAAATTAATAAATCCACGATACCATCGATCACCTTGATTACCACTTTTCGTCCATACAGCTAGATCTGGCTTAAAATTCCATGTATCATTGAATTTTTTCAAATAAATTCGTAACGAACCAGTTGTGATACCATACATATGATAGAAAAATTCAAAACATATAGTTTCATTTGAATTTTTTGATTTACTATATATTGGTGATATTAAACGTGCTGTATCATTTTCATTACGTGATGTTGATTCGATATACATATAATAACCATCTGTACCATTACCTTTGGTATGATCATAACTTGGTCCAGTACCAATTGTATGACTTGGTGTTTTATAATTAAGACGTGTCCAATCAAAATCATGATTCAAGTCATGATTCCAGCCGCATAAATCGTCCGTTTCAAAATCACAACTTGTCGGAATTACTGTATTACTTTCTAAAAAACACAATAATTTTGAAATTTCCCAACAAAAAGGCTCAGGCAAGAAAGGAATACTTACTTTGACAAATTGGTAGTGCATCATCCCATTTGATGCCATTACAATAAATTGTTGATGGACCACGGAGGATATAGTCGGGTTTACAGAAAAAATTCAAAACTGCACCATTATGTGATGGATAGATTAGACCGTTTGCTGGAAATTTGGCCGGTCGGCAAGTGGCTCCTAAAAAAAAAACAATAGCGGATTAAGTAGAGCCGACTGCAAGTTTTTAAGGGCTCGCGATCAGTACAAGGGTGCACTCCATCTCCACGACGAAAAATGGTCAAAAAGCCAGGTAGATCTGTTCCAAGATTTATAGATACTATTAAACTAGCAGGTTGCAATGGTAGAGAGTATTATAGGGTCAGTGAGTGAACTAATTGGTATAGGATTTGACCTGACCTGACCAAATCTATGTGTAAAGGAAGCGACACCTCAGGAGGAAGATAATCTTTTAAGCTCTTAATTCAGCATCACAGAGCCGACATATACCTACTTGACCAAAAAATTAGCCGTTCTAGAGATGGAATACTTCCTCAGTTTCAAAGAATCATAAAGACCGGCGGCAGGTCGTAATTGGTGCTACTGGGGCTGCAACCCCAGACCTTGAAAATGTAGAATTTACCTTTTAATTGTTACTAATAAATATTAGGACGTAAATAGCCCCCGAAGTTTATCTTGCCGCCCCCGATATTTACTGCGAAAGCCACTAGATGGAAAGCGAGGTACCTCTAGGTGTGATTGTACAGCTCGCACACCTTGACCTGACCTGACCTGGCTTCAGGACTGATATAGCGCCCTTAACGTGTTACACGAAAATATGTAAAAGACTGTAAAATACTTACTGACACATTTTGGAATATTGCCGTCCCATCGACCATGTGAACAGGTACTATATCGATCACCAGCTAACATATAACCAGCATTACAGAAAAACTTCACAAATCTACCTCTTTGTTTATATTTGGCACGACCATGTTCTATTTGAATTTGTGGACAAGTAACTGGAATTATTTTTAAATTAAACAAATTTTTTTAGATAAAAATTAAATAGGAATTACGTTGATAATTTAAAGTTTGTACAGAACCGATAAATAACCACAAATAAATTAAAATATCCATGATTTTATGTTTGTAAATAAGACACTAAAGTAGAAGGAACAAGTGTGAATGTGGAGGGAAATATTTGTATTGTACACTATCCGAACTTGACCGTGTTATCAATTCACAATTTCCTCAGGATGTTGATAGGGACCTCCCTTTCATTCTCTCGAAAAAGGAAACAACAATCTCTTGTCCATTCATGTATATAATTTTTTTAATTTAAAACAAATCACAAAAAATCTATTGAAATAATTCAAATTTTGGCGCAATTAATCGATTAATTCCACCTATCATTGATTAGATGGCGCTCCGATTCAGGTGAGTGTTCCTTCTATTTTTAGGCTAAGCGCTCGCGTACAACTTTCAATATAATTTCTTGTCCTGTGTTTATTGTCAATTTTTACTTTCGTTTCCGTGTGTTGTTATCAATCAGTTATCAGTCAGGAGAAGAATTTGTGTGCAATTTTCCCGGTTATTTTCATTTCACCTGAAAACAAACGAAAAAAATGCCTGTTTTTCATACGAAAACAATTGAATCTATTTTGGAGCCAGTTGCACAACAGGTAAGAAGTTAATTTTGGATGGGATTTCTTAATTATTTTTTCGAAAATTATGCGTTTTTTAGATTTTATTGAAAAATTTTAATTAAAAAACAAAACGGCAGTGATTCCGGTTACGTCCGGTCTATATCAGGTCATGAAAATTGTGCACATAGTAGGCGTTGTCTGTATATTAACGAGAAAAACAAAAATAAACAGGCCAACTAGATTATTAATTGATTAATTAATATTTATTAATTATTGGCAATATTTAAATTATTTGCCCATAATAATAATAATGTTTTTTTTTATTTGTCAGTTTTTCCTATAAAAATTCAATAATAATTGATAATATTTCTTCGAAAAATTGATAATTTTGGTAAACGGGTGTTCAAATTTTTTATGTAACCATACCAAATAAGGTTATGTTTATTTACATGTGGTATTTTTCAATGAAAAGAATTCTTTAATAAATTGATTATAGAAAGTGGGGGGATAAAATTGTATGAATGAATTATTATAAGTGGGTAGTTTATGAATTTTTAACGATTTATGGCAAAAATTTTCCTAAATCGATTATATTCTAGGTTGTTCGTCTTGTATTTATTTTATTTATTGTTTATTGACACTTTAATAAATTGAAGGTGTGTCTGTAAATGGATATAGATAGATATATTTCTGGAAAAAGGGGTGGTTTCCTCTCGTTAATAGAAATCAACCAATCAATCAATATTTTAGGGGTTGAATTCTTTTATTCCTAATAGTCCAAATATCAATCTAATCGGAGAACATCCGGAATGTATGTATGTAAAGCTCAAAAGAATGTTATCAAAAAACTGGCGCCACAATGTTATCAATCTTTTCACTAGTAGCGGAAATCCAGAGGAAATGAAAAAGTGTGCAAAATATCTAGAAACAACAAATGAATCACTAGAAAAGCAAAGTTCAAGAAATGAATGAAAAAGGCCCTTTTAGCTGCCTTAGAATTTCAATTTCCAATATACTGACAATGACTAAAAAGTCGATTAATGTAGACTTTTGATACAATCCCTTTTTGATATCAAAAAATCGAATTTTGAGTAATACAGGGCATGTGAAATAATCCTCTTTGGTGCCATAGATTTTTGGTTCGAACCTACAAAGTACTGTTCGTGTAACGAAAAAGGGTTTTCCTATAAATTGAATTCAATAATGTCAATCCTAGGGCCGCCACAGACTAAATAATTGTCGTGTAGTCCAGCATGTACTTTCTGTTTTGCTTTGCCTTGCATTGGTCAAAAAAATAAAGCTATGTACATACATAAGTGGTGCATTGGGGCCCTTTCAAACCAAGCGAATCTGAATCAGTCAGAGTCAACTCGAATCTGACTGGCGAAGATTCACATAACAAACAATGGAATCGACCACGTATTCGTTCACACTGCCTCAATTCGAGTCAATACTAATTCAATCCATTCTAGTCATGATTAGAACAAGTGATAATTTCGTCAGTCTGATTCATCAATCAATAGCAAAATAACATTTGTTTTAGTAGAAGACAACAGTATATGACGATAATGATAAAAAGAAATAGTTGATTGATTTAGATTCGCTTGGTTTGAAAGAAGGGGCCTTAGATTCGGAATATTTCTGATTGATTCAGATTCATACTAATTTAAGACTAAGGGTGGTATTCATAGTCGTTTCTCCCAAAAACCTAAAGGCTATGTTTTCATGGTGGATTTCGAAGCGTGGCTTGTACAGCTTTAGCCAAACTTTGAAAAATTTCAAATTCTGATTGCTTAAAGTCGTACAAACCCCACTTTAGAATCCACCATGACAACATAGCTGTAAAGTTTGAGATTTGCTACATTTTATGTGAAATATCTGTCATTTCACGATGAGGGCGCGCCTTGAAATTTTAACAATGGAACGCATATCGACAGCAGTTATACCTAATTTTGATACAATCAGCTTTTGGGATGAAAAGATCTTTAAGAAACGAAGGGTGTGTGCAAATAAGCCCTCTTAGCAACCAAATTGAGTTTAACTTACTTCAAATATAAGATCATTGAATCCATCATGCATAATGCAGTCGTCACCTTTTGAGATGAAAAGGTTTCTCTAAGGATCAAATGTCAAACAATCGAAATGTGGAGTTCGTGGAAAAAAAACTTATAAAATGCTTTAGTTTGCAAATTGTACCTTTAGAACACTATTTGGATGAAAAAAATCGATTAATTTGCTCATCAATAGAGTTGCAAATGTAAACGAACAGATCTAAAGTCGGCTTTTTTGAACGAAAGAATTGCATTAATGGAGATTAATTTTGAACTCAATTATGATATCCATCAACTTTTGCAATGAACAGAGTTTTAGAACGAAAAATAGAATTGAGTTTCTGCAATAGCTATTGAAAATTTTGAATCGACGCCGCTCTGTTCGTTTTCCACAATGATTCATTAATGTTAAAAATAAACGATTTTATTTATAATTATTGGAACTGAATACATAGTCTTATTTTTTTCCCCTCTTGTTTTCTTCTGTGTATACAAATATGTAATAATAATTTTTTAATTATCACAACAAATTCTTTATTACTTAACTATATATGTAAACATATTTATTACACTGATTAGTCATTTATTTATTAATATTTTCGTTTATTTTTGTGTTTGTGTAGAAAATTTCAAAATAATAGTAGAATCTAAAAATACTATGATTATAAATTGATTTCGGAAGTACAGTAGTTTAGGTAAATATTAGTTCCGTTCCAACTACCAGTACAAAACTGTCAGAAAGTCCGAAACAGACAGGCGCGACATGCACAGTAGTGAACAACGAAATAAGGAATGTGGCCGATAGATTCAACCTTAATATAGTAATTCCAACAACCAATTTGATAATTTTCATTGATAGGAATGTTACTAAACAACATAACCCGCACCCGGGTTCACCAACCTAGATTATATGGCAAGATTAGTTGATAACGGATTAAATGTTAACAGGATTTCAATTTAACCGGATTGTTTTAGTTTAAGATAGAGTATAGGGATTTTTTACATGGATTGGTAACAAAAGTGATTAGTTTCAAACTACTGGTTGGAACAAAACTATCATTGTGTATTATAGAGAAAATATTGGCCACCTTTTCCTGTTCGCCCACATACTAGAAAAACCTTTACACAACCACACATTTGCCCCAATTATATTGGTTTATTTTTTATATTCACGCAGTATTGCCAATCAAATAATTTGTTTATTGTATATTTGGATGGATGGACGATTCTAAATATGTAGATTTATTGTCGAAATTAGAATTGGTGTAAATAAGGATGGGAAAATACGAATAAAAAAGTTATGAATAAATTTAAATAAACAATTTACATGAAAAACATTATTAAATTGATGGAACTGGTTATAAAAGATGTTGAAAAATAATAATAAGAATAATAAAAAAACTCAAAAATGAATAAACAAAAAAATGATCAAAGTCTAATAATCATCTTTAATTAAAGATGATTAGATGGCGGAATGTTATGTGTTGATTAATTAAATCAATATACATATGTTGAGTTGTTAAATCATCAATCTTAGTTCAAAAAAATACGAAGACACGAAATACAGTAGAGAGTATTATAATGGACCACGTCCCTGTTGCGCTTCCATTTATTGGCATGTTTCTTTATCTCACATATCATAAAACTACTTGTCATGAACTAAAATGAACTTTAAAGTTCACAGTAAGCGTAGTTAGAGATCCTAAACAACCACCCGGCCCTTAGCCAGAAAGCTGCTGGGCCAATACGTCGGGCCTTTTAGGGGAAAAAACAAAAAAAACAACTTGCCATTTTTTTTTGTAGTTACCCAATGATCTAGAAGATGGATATTTATTAAGCGAAGTAATTACAATCCTCAATCCCGCAGTGAACTTTCTGTGACCTTTTTTTGGTTACTTCCAGTTCATTAGAAATTACTACCACCAACCCAGCCCCCGCCCCACAAAGCACCTTACGAGAACGCCTAGCTTCTTAAATCTATATGTGCACATTTTAAAGCTTTTACGTCCAGATATTCCGGATCACTACTGATTGTACATTTGCAGAATTATACTCCTATGATTTAATTTTAACAAAGGTCTCCAAATTGGTGATTCTACATGAAGAAGCTGAAGATGGTGTACCAATGCCAGATTTGGAACAACCAGTACGTTCCGTATCAACTGCTGTATCAAATTTGATAAAAGTCGGTCGTGAAACAATAAATAGTTCCGATGATCAAATATTACGTCAAGATATGCCATCTGCTTTAGTACGCGTTGAACGTTCATCAAAATTATTAGAAGAAGCTAGTGGCATGTTAAAAGATGATCCATTCTCATCACCGGCACGTAAACGTTTAATTGAAGGTAGTGGTGGTATATTACAAGCAACATCAGCATTATTATTATGTTTTGATGAATCTGAAGTACGTAAAATTATACGTGAATGTCATCGTGTCTTAGATTATTTAGCTGTTGCTGAAGTTATTGAAACATTAGATGAATTGGTGCAATTTTTAAGAGATTTAAGTCCATGTTTAAGTAAAGTTACACGTGAAGTTAGTGCACGTGAAAAGGAATTAACACATCAAGTACATTCAGAGATATTAGTTAGATGTTTAGAACAAGTTAAAACATTAGCACCAATATTAATATGTTCAATGAAAATCTATATTCATATTGTATCACAAGGTGGTAAAGGTGCTGAAGAAGCAGCTGAAAATCGAAATTATTTAGCACAACGTATGACCGATGAAATTAATGAAATTATACGTGTTCTACAATTAACTAGTTATGATGAAGAACAATCTGATTTGGATAATTTGACTGTATTGAAAAAACTACAAAATGCTATACAGAACAAGATCAATACAGCAACTGATTGGCTATTGGTAAGTTAACAGTCAACCGTGTTCTACGACAGATCTAGATTCACAGCTCCAATTGCGGGGAAAAAGAGAGGTTTGGGAGATTTTTTTGGTGGGTTGGCAAAAGGAGATCATCTCCCCGTCAGTGGTGTGAAGAATTTCTAAGCTGCCTTCGTTTTCCTCACCACGGTTTTGGAGGGGGGTTTTAGGTGCACGAGGTCACGTGACTTAGGAGTGGATGGGGTCAAATGAAAACTGGCGAATATGTTGATGCTCATGGTGTTTCTGAACGCAAAACTCACCAATCATTACAAACCGGTACGACATAACCTCTGGCAGCACGAGTTCCATCCTATGAGAGCATATCAATGCGCATGTCCGCCCCAAGTGCACCACTTCGCGACCTAGAGCGTAAGGGGCGAGCACTTTATTGTGGTTGTCGAACGCAATGGAGTAAACTCCTTTTGCTCTAGAAGCAATAGAAAACGGTTTAGAGTGCACTAGGGCGAAAGGAGTGAATAGAGTGAGCAAACCGAAGGCAGCTCTAGTAATCTGTCGCAGAATACAGCCCTTATTATGAGTTGTTGAATTTGAACCGCCCCCATCTTTAGGATCCAAATGCTGTTCGTGGTGGTGTTGGTGAGAAATCATTACGCCAAATCATCGAAGCAGCTCAAAAAGTTGCTGAACGTTGTCTTCCACAAGATGCCCATACTATAAATAAATTATGTTCTGAATTAACAACAATGACAGATGCATTATGTGAATTACGTCAAGATGGTAAAGGTGCTACACCACAAGCTGAATCATTAGCTAGAGGCATTAAAGAGAAACTGGGACATTTACAACAAGCTGTTTTAAATGCTGTTGTTGCTGTTGATAAAGCTGGCTTGCAACAAACTGCCCATACAGTACAGGGCCGGTAATTATTTTGTGTACAAAATCATAATAATAGTAATAATAATAATGATTTATTAAAATATTAGATTGGAACAGGCGCGAAAATGGTTATCGAATCCTGGCCATGATGATAAAGGTTTAGGTCGTCGTGCGATTGCATTAATTGTTGAAGAAGGACGTAAAGTTGCTGATGGTCTACCGGGTGTACAAAAAGCTGAAATTCTACAATTATGTGATGAAGTTGATAATTTATCAAGACAATTAGCTGATCTATGTAGTCAAGGTAAAGGGAATACACCAGAAGCACAAGAAATTGCTCGAAAACTATCACAAAAATTACACGAATTAAAAGAACGTATTAATCAAGCTGTTGTTAATCGTGTTGTTGAAGATTTTATTGATATTGTTACACCATTAAAACAATTTACGGAAGCTGTATTAATGCCAGAAGGTACACCGAATCGTGATCAAAATTTCTCTGATAAAGCGGCAAATTTACAACAGTTCTCGAATAGAGCTGTAAAAACCGCCAAAATGGTAGCTGCAGGTGGTAGCGGTGGTAATAAGAAATTAGCTGAAGCACTTCAAAGTACCGCCAATCAAGTTGATAGTTTAACACCCCAATTAATATCAGCTGGTAGTATACGTATGAATTATCCAACATCAAAAGCAGCCGATGAACATTTCGAGAATTTACGTCAACAATATGCTGATACATTAACGAAATTACGTAATCTATGTGATGAAGCAACTGATTGTGGTGATTTTATTAAAGCTAGTGAAGAACAAATGAAAAAACATACATTTTTATGTGAAGAAGCTATCAAAAATCGACAACCACAAAAAATGGTTGATAATACATCAGCTATTGCACGTTTAGCTAATCGTGTATTATTAGTTGCTAAACAGGAAAGTGATAATTCAGAAGATCCAAATTTTATTGATGATGTTAATCGTGCATCAGAACAATTACAAAATACTGTACCACCAATGGTACAAGATGCTAAATCGGTTGCAATGAATCCAGCTGATACAAATGCTGTATCCAGATGGAGGGATTCAAATAAAGCGGTAATTTAACAATCAATAATAATCGGTGAGATTCTGTAACAAAGTCATCGTCATCATCTTTACTGTACGTAGTCCTCGTCGACTTGTTTGGTTCCGCCCACCTAAGCTGTGTTGGTCTGTTATTGGCCAAGTATTTCCGACTGTAAATAGGTGGTGGGAAGGAGATCGTCTACGAAGACTTGACAAAGACTTACTTACAGAATCCCACCGATTATCTATTGAATTCTGTTTTAATTCGTTTTCTAAACAAAATATAGTTGTTGAATGCTGTTGGTCAAGTCAGAAAAGCAGTACAAATCAATCCAGAATTACCACCATTGCCAGACATAAACTCCTTGAATTTGGGTAAGTGTTTATTATTATTATTATTTTATTTATTAAGTGTCAGGACGTGTTTATATTAAAAAATTTATAAAAAAAACTCCACTGATTAAAAGAGACTTATTTGGTGAAATCTACGACTTACGTCTTCAATTATTACTATTATTTGTACATATTTTTTGTCTTTTCTTTTCTAATTGATTAACTTTACTTACTTCTTACAGAACCGGCAGCAAACAGTTACTTTATCGAAAAAGGTATTGGGTTTAACCAAAATTTCTTTAACTTTATAAAACAAAATTTCACCAAAAAAAAAATCAAAGAAGACTTTTCCAATTTTCTGTTTTACTTAATTTTCTTTGTTTTTGGTTTTTAATTAATTTTAATTGCACTGTATGTGTATTGTACATACAAAAATTTGGCAAAAAATTAGTTTTTCGAAAACAAAAAAAAGAACAAGTAGAAATCTAAATGTGCTGTAGAATAACTGCTTTTTCTAAAGCTAAAATTTGTAGTTGGCGAACCGTTAAGAAACACACCGACACCAGGACGTGGTGGTGAGACAGGGGGGGCCCTAAGCCCAACTCCACATCAACACGGCCGTATCAGTCCGTTGCCCAAATGGGCTAGAGGTATATAAAGAAACAATTCAAAAAAAAAAAAAACAAACTTGTAGATTTTTAATTTTTTGGAGAACAAAACTATCATTTTCTTTTATTTTTTTTCGTTCATTCTTCAGGAGATAATTCTGATTTACTGTATCAAGAACTTATACCAAATACATATCAAGAACCAGGTAATTTATTTACTTTTGTCTATAGAAGAAGCATGATTTCATTGTTATGCAATTATCGTCTGTACGTATAATGGGATTGTTTATAAGAAATACATATAAATGTCGACATAGCATGATATAAAAATTCGTTTAATTAAAGGAAAACCCGAAAAAACGGACTGTCTTGTATAAAAAAAACACTAATATTGCATGTAAATATAGTTGGCTTCTTGCTAGATGATTGCTTGGTTTTTAATCCCTTGTTTTGTGATATACAGATTGAGGATCTATGTAGTTTTTTCCTCGATCTGTATATTGTTATGTAAAAAACTAACCCTAGCTCTTTATTGTTGCAATTTCTATTCTATGTTTGTTATTTTTACATGCATTCAAGGATGTTACAGTTTTATCCCAGAATATATTCTGGAAGATGGTAATGTTTTTTTTTCTCTTCCGGTTGCTTGTTATCGTTTTTGTTATCTATTTATACTAAAAACAAAAAAATATGTATAATAATATGTGTATGATTGGATTATTAGATCAAGCACCACCAAGACCACCATTACCACATGATGGAGCTCCACTACGTCCACCACCACCACCTGAAACTGATGATGAAGATGATGTCTTCCGACATGCCCCCAGTGCCAGTCAGCCAATTATGGTTAATTTTTGTTTTCTGTTCTACAATACAGAGTTATAGGATTTTTTTTTTGTAGGTTGCTGCTCATAATTTACACCGTGAAGTCCGTCAATGGTCAGCAAAAGATAATGAATTAATTGCAGCAGCAAGACGTATGGCTGTACTAATGGCACGTTTATCCGAACTTGTTCATAATGATGATAAAGGTAGTAAACGTGAATTGATAGCAACAGCTAAAGCAATTGCTGATGCCAGTGCTGATGTAACACGTATTGCTAAACAATTAGCTAGAGAATGTACCGATAAACGTATACGAACGAATTTATTACAAGTATGTGAACGTATACCAACAATTGCTACACAATTGAAGATATTAAGTACAGTGAAGGCGACAATGTTGGGAGCACAAGGTAAGAAATCATTTAATATACAAACAACCAAAAAAAATTTGTAAATTTTGTAAATATAATGCTTTTTTTCCCCTAATTAATTGCTTACATTAGAGAAGGGAAAACCAAAAAAAGGTACCTCTTAGTGCTTTCTTGTGTAAATCGTTTTCAATTGTTAGAAATTTAATTCTAATTATTGTTTGTTGTTTGATTTTGTTAGGTTCTGAAGAAGATCGTGAAGCTACCGAAATGTTGGAAGGTAATGCTCAGAATTTGATGCAAAGTGTTAAAGAAACCGTACGTGCAGCTGAGGGTGCCAGTGTTAAGATTCATGCCCAAACACATGGTCGTCTACGATGGGTACGAAGACAACCATGGTATGCTTACGCTTAAATTTGTGTCAATTTATATATAAAACAACAACAACACAAAGAAAGATATATCGAAGAGTGAACGAATTAAAAAAATAATAATTTTTATTAATTTTCAACGATATTATTGTGTTCAAAGTAACAACAACAATCACAAAAAAAAAGATATTTATTCTAACTTTAACTAACTTCTAATTTTTTGTTATTACAACAACAATTAACTCCTGTTATTGTTATTATTATGATTATTATTATTATTTAAAATAAGAAAAAAAATGACAGAGTATATTCGATTATATAGATATTTTGATAAATATATGTAAACTCTAGACATGGTCCTATAGAAAAAAGAAAATACTTGCCTTAGATTGAGACTTAAATATACATAATATATATATAAAATAGATATTTTTCTATGCTTTACTGTTAAAAAAAATGTAATAATAGATATATATTCAAGAGAGAATCAGTGCAATAGGTGCCAAAATTTGTTTCCTAATAATATAATATTATATAATTGTTTCAAAAAAAAAAATACAGCAATTTCCTGCCATTTATTCAAATTGTTGTATTGATGATAAGCAATATGCTAATAAAAAATGGGCTTTAGAAATCACATTAAATCATGCATTAGTGATTGTGTTTTAGAGATAAATATATAAATATGTTGCTTTAAATATTTTATTTTTGTGTTTTTTTTAAGTTTCTAATTTATAATAATATTTTAATGTTAATTATTTTCTTCTATTATTATTTTGTAGTTTGGAATGAATTTTAAAATAACTTGATTTAATAAAGATTCTATTTATATGAACCATTGTTAGAATTCTACCAAAAATTTGAACTTTCCCGCCAAATACATCCCCGAATGGAAAAGAAAAACAAAACGTACGCGTCTAGTCGCACCTTAAAAAACAAGATCATCTATATAGATTTGTATTTGCCGCCAAAATTCGCATTGGCGCTACATTTAGTCCAGTTTTTGTCTCCCACCACTCTCCAATAGCGCCATCTGGTCACAAATATTTGAATTAATTTAGACAACAATAACATAACCTTCATAAAAGTGTGTGTGTGTGTTGCTGGGTGATCGTCACGACGCAATTTTTACAGCAAATATTTTTGCAACAAATCTTTATTATTAACAAACAACATAAAGCCATTGATAGCAAAAGTGGCTTAAGTATTTGTAGGATGTCGGATTTTTTTGTCGGACATGCCCAATTCGTTGCAGTACCAACTGATGAGTAAGTACTCTCGAATTTTCTAATATTTTCGAACAAATTTATTAATTAAATGAAATGCAATTTATTTATTTTGGTAAACAGACAACAACGTCAACAACAACAACAACTTGAACGACAATATCGACAATGGATAGATAAAAGGACTGTGGTTGTGATGACATTAGTTCTGTTACCAGTTGTGATACTTTGCAGTATTTATACATTACTTATAGGTACAAATGATAGGCTGCTATATCCAAAATGTTGTAATTTTCAAGGTAAATTACTGAAGGAGAAAAAAAAACCATCATCTACCATAAGTGAGATTAGAAATTTTTGTGAATATTGACTAAAAGTCAAGACGTATTTGAGGAGGCCTCCATGAAACTGAATGCCTTTTAAAGGGTGCACCAAAAAAAAAGAAAGAGTTTTAAAGTTAAGCTTCAGGAGGTTCCTTTTTAGCTGGATGCCCCAAAACTTGATTAGTTTCATATAGTAAGTCTGCCAGTCATGGTAAGACCCAACTGCATTCAACGTAACTATAAAAACTTCTTTCAATATTCACACAAAAATTCTAAGCTCACAATACTCGGTTATAACGAATTCACAACTAAAACAACACGCAAATCTACATAGAAGATTAGTGCATTTTTTTTTCACCTTACGGATATAACGAACGAATCTTTCTAATTATACAGGGTGTCATACTTCTTTTTTTTTTTAGTGGAGATTTCCAGTTACAATAGATTTATCTATTTACCGATTTACAAATAAATACTGTCAGCTTTAATCTACATTTTTAATAAAAAAAGACTGTTTTGATTCTGTTCGTCTTTTAGATATTCATGATTTACGGTGGGACACCCTGTAAGTTCAACAAATCGCCGATTATGTCATACGAACAACAAAAACAAAAAAAAACACGTCTGAAATACATTTCTCCTATTTTGCGTTTATAATGTCATTATGCAACTCATTTTTCAAGCCAGATGACATTGAACAACGTAGTCTGAATGGTTGTGTTTTATTAATAATCCACTTGTTCGAGTACGTATAGGTTTAGAAAAATTAATATTATATTATACTACAGAGGAACTCGCTTATAATGGACTTCACTATAACCAGATGTTCATCTTATTCGAAATTGGTTTACACACATTATAATACACAGCAGTTCAATCGGGACCTGGCATTCCGTCCATCATAAGCGAATTTCCATTATAAGTGGGTTCCATATGATGAGCTATGAAAAACCGGTAGTATTAAATTTTTTTTGTGTTCCTTGAAGTACCTACTCGAACATTTATAAAACGCACCCTCATTATAAATATGAGTATAACCAAACGAAACAGTAACATTGTGTGTACATACGAAATTCCCTTATTATAGATATCTGTTGTTATGCCTCATTTTCTATTTTAAAAGGCATAAAAAGTACAAAATAGAACAAAAAATGGTAGAAAATACAAGTTTTATAAGGCATTTTGTCGCACGCGGCCCGTTTTCTAAAGGACAAGCGCGACAACGGTCTTATGAAACGAGTGTGACTAATGCTGAAAACTGTTTTGATACAAATTTCGGTTGCATAATGACTAAATTATAAACGCAAAATAGAAACAACTAGTTTCATAAAGCTGTTGTTCCACTTGTCCTTCAACGGCCTGCTCCAACTCGTCTCAATTCGAGACGCCTATAAGAACCATAAGAACCAATGCTTTTAATTTTGGACGTGGTGGGCGCAGGCCGTAAGGTCCGGCGCATATTGGCACACAGGGCAGCACAGAGCAGGGCAGTGTAGGGACAGTTTTATTCAAAAAGTACTGAACTGAACTGCCTTACACTGCGCGGCAATATGCGATGCTTCATTAACTTACATGGAATACAAAAAACTGAACTACACTGCCCTGCTCTGCTCTGTGTCTGTGTGTTCCCTACACCAATACTATTCGTTATAACCGACTTTTTACTCTAATAATATTACCATTAATGTTTTTTTTTATTTCTAAGTACCCTCGTTATGGATCTATCGTGCCCATGCTTACAACAATTACAATAACGAAACCTACATTGAAAATAATAATAATGATAATAATTTCGTTAGAAATTTTCCAAAACCACCAGTACAAATCAATGATGATACGAATGAATTCAAATTAGTTTGTTATTATAATTTTCCAAATAATGATCAATTCCGGATATTATTACCAAATGATATTGATCCATATTTATGTACACATATCAATGTTGGTTTTACAACAATTAAAAACCATCAAATCTATATAGATAATCAACAATTAATTATATTACAAGATTTAATTAAATTAAAACAAATCAATGATAAATTGAAAATTTTAATATCAATCGGTGGTGCTGGTAATGATAATGGTTTCAATGATATGGTTGTAAATCATACAAATCGTAAAATATTTATACGATCAACAATTAATTATATTAAATTATTAAAAATTGATGGTATTGATTTGGATTGGGAATTTCCAAATCGTTATCCTGATCATGATAAATATCAACGGATGCATTTTACACAATTATTAGAAGAATTTCGAATAACAATTGATAAACAAACAAAACATAAATTTCTGTTAACTGTAGCTGTAGGTGCTCCAGATTTCATCGTGGATACGTCCTATGATGTGCCTTATATCAATAAGTAAGTCAATTAATTAGTTTTTCTCTAGTTTTTTTTTTGGGGCCAACGTTTCGTCACCGTGTGGTAACTTCTTCAGGGCCTCAACTAGTCAATTACTTTGGTGTTGAGTCCCCGAAGAAGTTACCACACGGCGACGAAACGTTGTCGCTTGATATAATAATATACTAGAGGGTATAATTGATTAATTGTTGTAGGTTTGTCGATTTTGTCAATTTAATGTCATACGATTATCATTTTTATACAAAACTAACACCATTTACTGGTCATAATTCACCATTATATCCATCAATAGATGATAATAATTTCTTTATTAATTATAATATAAATCATTCAGCTAATTATTGGTTAGATAAAGGTATTGATAATAAAAAATTAATTATTGGTCTACCAACATATGGACATAGTTATCGTTTAATTAATATTAATAATAGTGGTTTATATGCACCATGTAGAAGTTATGGTAAATTAGGTACAAATGGTTTTGTTGATTATGGACAAATATGTAAATTTCTAGAAACAAATCGTATAAAACCTATATTTGATTTGGATACAAAATGTCCATATGCTACCAAATCATTAGAATGGGTATCATTTGATAATGAACAAAGTCTATCATTTAAGGTAATTATGATTTAATTAAATTGTCTAATTTAATCCGAAAAAATTGTACTTTTAGGCCGAATATATTCGTGACAATCAATTTGGTGGTGCTATGATTTTCTCTTTGAATACAGACGATCATAAAGGTGTTTGTCGATTAGATCGTCATATGCCATTACAAACATTTCCATTAACGAAGAAAGTTCACGAAATACTCAACACAAATTATTCAATATTTTAATTTAAGTTAATTTAATTTACAAAAATTAAGGTGCCGTCCAAAAACGGATAGCAATTTCTATCAAGGATAACACGGAAACGTGTACATTTGAAAGAACGGTCGATATGGCAATCAATCGTTCTAATGAACCTATAGTGCCGTTGTCCTATTAGAAGATCCAAAAGTGGACCAATTTTGAGGAATTTGAGAAAATGTCCGTATCTTTGTGCAAGGATTGTGCTCTTCAGGATGCATTGATTTGAAAAGTTCTTGAACCATTTGATAGAGCAAATGAAGATGCACGTCCAATACCCTGTCACGTTTCGGTTTTTTTTTGAAATTTTGAATTGAAAAGATCAAAAATTGCGATATGGACAACACAATATACTCCCTCTTTACGAAACTCTACTACAAGAGATGAATTGTTGGTTGCATTTTTCTAAAATTCAGGCGCTAAGTGAATATTTGCTATCCGCCCGTACGGCACCTTAATAATAATAACGAAAGGCTGTTATTATGGTGATAGATTTTATTTGTAAATAAAGGATTAAATTAGATTTTTCGTATTATTATCATTATTATTGTTTTATTATCACCCGAAAAATCAACATAATTCAGATAAGATAACACGAAATTATCACCTCGTAAAAAAGATTGAAGTTAATAAATTGCAATGATTTCCGTCCTAATTTTACTAATAATAATCCCAACTGTAAGTAATTTTTTTATAATTTATTCCAATAATTATTGATAACAATGTATATTTATAAAGGAAATACTGACTTGTAAAAGTTACTGTGAACCTGATAATGAATTTCCTGATTCAACAACAGAAACACAAGAATGGATCGATTTTATGGATCAATTGAATGAAAAAACTTTTAATCAACCTTATGGAAAGATTTGTGATAATGGAACAAGTGTTCGAATTGATTATAATTCCGATTTATTATGGAATTTACGATTTAAACTTTATAGTGATAATGACGAAAATACAAGAAAAATATTAATGGATTGTTATTGTAATGAAACAGATTGTGGATTGGCATTTCAAGATTGTATCAAACAAGCCCGATTATCAATGACTGATTATCTTAATACACAATGGGAACAAGAAATGCAAATTAATTTGAATCTATTATGTGAACAATAATTGTAAATATTAGCGTAGCCGTTTATACCAATTATAGATCGATATTATTTTAACTAATTTTGTGTTGAAGTATATTAAGTAAAACCTCTGTTTTTTCATTTCTTTGAATTCCTATGAAACCCTACACGAGTCCAAATGTTTATATAAATATATACCGTTATAAGCGATCTACGTTATAGACATCCCCACAATATATGTAACCAGTAATACACCGCTATTATAGACAACCAACCATACACTACAATTAGATCTCCAGTGGGGTGAAACCGGAGACCCAAGATCGAGGTAAAGGAAAGACATATCTTCTTTCCTTCCTTGAAAGGTTTCATGCTTATGCGCAAGTTTTTATAAGTGGAAACGCTAGGACGTTATTTCGACGCATGCGCTTTGTTATGTTAGCTCACAAGGTGAGACAAAAAAAATATTCTCTTCTCTGGTTACTCTCCCACACGTTGGCTTCTTAATGGTATTTCACCCCACTGCCATATTCACGGTCTATTCCAAGGAGGTATTAGGAGTAACTATTTGGCGGGAAATTCAAAATTTCTCGCCAAATGCTTACTTCTAATACCTCCTGTCACTCATGTGATCCTGATACAAAATTCAATTTTACGGAAATCTGCTAAAAATATTGGATTTTCACGAAAAATTGTCTAAAATTCTCGATTTTGTATTGGGATCACATGAGTGACAGGAGGTATTAGGAGTAACTATTTGGCGAGAAAATTTGAATTTCGGCGGGAAATTCAAAATTTCCCGCCAAATATTTACTCCTAATTCCTCCTGTCACTCATGTGATCCTGATACAAAATTCAATTTTTCGTGAAAATCCAATATTTTCGATTTTGTATCAGGATGACATGAGTGACAGGAGGTATTGGGAGTAAATATTTGGCGGGAAATTTTGAATTTCCCGCCAAAATTCAAATTTCCCCGCCAAATACTTACTCCTAATACCTCCTGTCATTCATGTGATCCTAATACAAAATCGGAAATTTTAAACAATTTTTCGTGAAAATTGCATGTTGTATCAACATTATAATAGGAAGTATTAGGAGCTGTTTGAAGAGGTACTGGGCGACAAATTTAGACCCTCTTTAAGCAATTATAATTCGAATTCTCCACTCCCCTATTACCTCCTCCTACACTGAGCGACCCTAATAGAAAATCAAGCTCCTCTAACTTACTCAACGGCTTACAACAAGGGTCGTTCCGCTTCTTATATTAATTTAACTACATAAGCTTTTTGAAGGACTCAGGTAAACAAAAGTCGGAATCATTGACTGATTTCTTTATTAAATAATATTTTCCAAACACACTGTAGCCGATAATATTTAAACATTTAAAAAGAACAATTATTCTCTTCTGATTTTTGATAGAAATCACTCCATACTCCAAGTCGCAACTTTATAATGATTCATTCCTCTGGTTCGTTGATGAGCTTTTCTCGTGGGTGGTCGTTGAAGGGTCTTTCTTCAAGCTGATATATCTTCTATAACAAAGAATTGATTAATGAACTGTTTGTCCTAGATACAGACTGACTGGGAAATGGTTTAAAAAAATTTAACCACATATGTATAGGGCCCACAAAATGGAGCCGAGTTTCATTATACAATAGAGGGTCGAAATGGCCTTGCTTTCGAGAAAAAAGGCATTGAAAATTAGGGCAACAGTTGACGAGCCGCTGTAATCGAATAAAGTTGCAAGACGTGCCAAACTGAGATATAATAAAGGGTGTACAACGGTATTTCACCTCAGAGTAGGCCATGACTTGTGAACGTAGTGCCGTAGCTTGGTCCGACCGCGTGTCGGTAATGCAGATCTCACGATGATTACCGACTGGTCAACTTGTTGAAAAATTAATTGACGTATTGTTTTTGCTTAAAAACTTCTTGTTTTTAAATAAATTTCGAGGAAAAAGATACTTATATGATTTTCAATAGTTATTATAATTTTTGACAATGGTTTTTACATTAGAACGTCAACAACTATCAAATTTAATAAAACCTGAAACAAGCTACGGCCCTACGTTCAAAAGTCATGGCCTACTCTGAGGTGAAATACCGTTGTACACCCTTTATATGTAACCAATAAAACAATGCTGTTATAGACAACCAATTATACAGTTACAGGCTACAATCGCTACAATTAAGTGTTGCATAAATAAATTGAATTCCCAACCTGAACCAGTGGTCTTCAAACTTTGACGACTCACAGAACCCAAAAAAAAATTATCCAAAAAATCATTAGAAAGATATTGTGTGTAATTTATGTGTATAACAAATTTTCTTCAAGAATTCTTTCGAATTTTACACATAAACCCAAGAAAAAATCAATATTTTTTAGACCTTTTGTCACTTTCTCTGTCTGTTTCTTTGAGAAAAGTTGTGGCTAAAACGGCTAATTCGTTTTCAAAGAAACTTGGCAATTTTATAATAGAGACTTCAAGAAGTAATCTACATTTTGTTTCATCTGAATCAATTGACAAATACTACGGCCACTCCCACACAGGCCTCACTATGTGTTGTGTTGTCACGTATTGTGCGCTGTGTTCTGTAGGTTATGTAACGATTGTCTGTCTTTTGTAATCGTTACATAATAGCTTTTTTTGTGGTTTTTAGTTAGATTTTTATGTTAATTTGAGTGATTTGTTCGCTATTAAACTAACTGAGGTAAACATTAATCAACATTGTTCGTTTAGTACATTACATGATAATTTTGGTGTATATTACTATTTTATTTTGTTGTTTGGCTTGCTTTTGCTCATTGTTTTGTTGTTTTTGTTTTTCTTTTAGTGTGTAGATAGATGGAGAGACTTTTCTCTCCTAACTCTACTCTTCTTATGCTAAAAACGAGATAAAAGATAGGTTCCTCTCTATTTTTAGAGCGAGAGGTGAAAAATAGAAGAGAACAGTCTCTTCGCCTATCTGTACTCTTTATGTTCATGAAATTTGTGTAATTTTTGCATTTGCATTCCGAAATTAATCTCAACTTTCTTTACAGTTCCCATAGAGTATAATAATATACATAATGCCGCCAAGAAAACGTTCTAATTTAGGAAAAATCTCAGTCAAAGCAAAACGATCTAGATTGGATCGATTATCTGAAAGTCCATCTGATACTGAAAAAAGACTAAGATTACAACGTATTCGACAAGCTGCCCTTCGAGCTGGAGAAACAACGGAACAACATCAATTACGTCTTAAACGTGATCTTGAACGTATCACTCATCGTAGATCTTTAGAATCGAATTCTGAACGACATGTA
Organism: Iselma pallidipennis; assembly: GCA_037464855.1. Lineage (NCBI taxonomy): Eukaryota > Metazoa > Arthropoda > Insecta > Coleoptera > Meloidae > Iselma > Iselma pallidipennis. The sequence goes on from JAZBHA010000637.1 coordinate 28,448, forward strand.
CGTTTAATGTTAGATCGTGAACGACATGCTATAAGTAGATCGATTGAATCTGAATCTGATAGAGAAATACGTTTGGCTTTAGATCGTGAAAGACATACTTTGACTCGGTCACTTGAGTCTGATTCTGAGAGGGAATTACGATTGGCTTTGGACAGTGAAAGACATGCTTTAAGCAGGCCAGTTGAGTCCGATTCTAAAAGAGAAATACGTTTGGCTCTAGATAGTGAGAGACATGCCTTGAGTCGGGCAGATGAGTCTGATTCCAAAAGAGACGCACGTTTGATGCTAGATAGCGAACAACAAGCCATAAATAGACCTGTGGAGTCTGATTCTGATAAAGACATACGTTTGGCTTTAGATCACAATAGGCCCTTGGAAACCGTGGAAGAACATTTCCAAAAGCCGACGTAGGATAAACCATGACTTAAGACTGTAGACTATTCGTAACAATCTTGCTGCTTCACGAAAACATCAGGCTCATTCCAAAAGCTAGTCTCAATACGTTATATTAACCAAATTCGTCCATTTTTATTTTTATTTTTATAAGATAATTTAGTGCATGAGGACTTATAGACGTAGGGATGATGCATAAAAGGAGCGTGCGCCCCTTTTAGCATAAATGTCACGTAAACACCCTGTTCAGACAAAATACAAATAATAGCGATTTGGAAGAATTGTTTCATTTCCTAGACCATTTGACATAATTGATAAGAATTAATATCGTCCAATTGTAATTTTTTTCTATAACAAAATACCACCCCCGACAGCTATATGTCGATGCAACCAGTAATACATGTAGAGGGCTACAATTAACTCCATTATAGACCTGTCAAAATTGACAGGATAACCTCAAAAATATAATGAATTTTTGCAGTGTCTAGTGATTAATTTTTTCTATTGTTAATAATAATTAAGAAAAATAGAAAAATGTATAAATTATTAATAATTTTAGGTGTTTTAAATTATTGTAATACTTTTACGCCGACTATTAAAACATTAAATTATAATGAAACGTATCAATTTACAATAAATCGAACTATTGAATATATTCTCCAATTTTCATCAAATATTGTAAGATTTTATGCAAAAAAAAAATAGTCAATTAATTAATAAATCAATTCTTTATAGACAAAACAAGCACCACCACGTGTTACTATATCGAGTGATAATGCAAATATTTCAGCACCATTAATGATAGTAGCACGACAACCACGTCAATTATTATCATGGCAATTACCATTAATTATTGAAAGTGATTCAGGTTTAAAGATTTTCAATCAAACATCAAGAACATTGTGTCATGATACAATTAAAAAAACAACAATCAACAATAATAATAAAACCGGACAACAACAACAACAACAACAACAACAAGACGAAGAACAAAATTATAATCCTATACTATCAGTTTCAACAGATTCACCAAATAATATAACATTTATTGTTTATATAAATTATGAAGAGAATTTTTCTATACAACCATCGATTGAATATAATTTTTTAATAACACCAAGTGAACCACGATTTTTTTATTATAATTTCTCAACAAATATAACGAAAAAAACAACACCAACAGTACAAGATCGTAATTATGAAACAGTAATTTTAGAAGTTAATTCACCGGATGATGTTTGTATGACTGTCAGCATTCAAAATATTACGGTAATTACAATCATTATAACACAAATATACAGTAGAAGTCCGCTAATCCGTCAAACCACTCTCAAAGCTATAAAGTACTCCAGCCGGATTAACTGGGTTTTACTGTACATAAAATAATTATACTATTGTTTAATTCTAGTAGGTAGATAGGTCCGGATAAGAGTGAGAACGCCTTTGTGAATTTTATATAAGTGTAACAGAGACATGAAATATGGGTGGCTACTCTTACAGGGTATCTTTATCTATCCGTACTGATTTTGGCAAAAAACCAATTAGAAACATAGGAATTTTACCTAAGCTAGACAAGATAGAGGCTATCACAACAACAAGGATACTACTATGTGGAGAATTAGTTGGTTCACATCCACATTTCATGTTTCTGTTGAATTTATAGAAAATCCACATAAGTTCTTCTCACTCCCGCCTCTGCCTATTTTTGGTCGATGTATACAGTTTAACCCTGATTACCCGGACTAAGCTTTCGTAATATACAGATTGTCCCACCGTAAACTACCTATCAATTTGTAGGTAATTTCGTTGGGACATCTAATTTTCTATCCTATTATCTCTACTGTGTACTGAAAAACTATTAATTTCTAGTGTCCAGTCTTCGATACAAATGAAGATATAACGTTCCGTGGATTTTATGAAACTGTCGATCGTAAAGGTGGCATTACAATACCAGTAAGTTATAAATTATTATTATTATTATTATTATTATTATTAATTATTATTTTTATTATAAAAAAACAAACAGAAAGATAAATTTCCATATGGTTTTTATGTTGTCTTTGTTGCAAAATCTGATAATTATGATTGTACTGGACAAGTAACAATTTATAAACAAAATGGTATTAAAAATCTAACATTAACAATTAAACCAAGTATATCGTATAATGATTATTTAAATGCTGTTATTATAACGTTATGTTTAATTGGTGGTTTTTATATAATATTTGGTTTAGGTTTCTTTTTTTGTACAAATAAAAATTATATACCTAGACAAATGGAATATGTTAGTAATAGTACAGCACAAACACCCACCACACCACCAGGTAAAGAGTAATTATCGTTAACGTTAACGTTAAATCGAATACACATACGTTAACGTTAACGTCAGTACTATATAATGACTGTTTTTTTTTTTGTTCTGTTTCCGGTCATCAATTAGGTGGTGATCTATCATCTGATAGTATATCAGTGGATGAAACTGAATATGATGCAATAGCTGAAGCTGATACAGATCGTACATTACGTCTTGGTAAATCAATATTATATTTAAGTGATCTAGCACGTAAAGATCCACGTGTATTAAAATATAAATCATATTTATATTTATATAATGTATTAACAGTTGCATTATTTTATGGTTTACCAGTTGTACAACTTGTAGTAACATATCAAAGGGTAAATTATTACCTATATTAAATACAGGCAGACGCGATGCACAAATCATACGGACATTTTGCCAAATTTCTCAAAATTGAATCATGTTTAGATCCTGTAATATACTATCGGCCCTTCAGGTTTCTTGGTACAACTTATTGCCACATCGCTGGTTCTTTAAAATGCACGCGTTTTCGAGTTATGTCGGAAAAATGTTAGTATGTACACATTTAAACGAAGTGGCGTTGTAGCTCAGTCCACAAACTTTGGCAGAGTTTTGATTCGCTTGCTCTGAAATGAGCGTTAACGGATTTGAGAAGGACAGTCGGGGCAACGCTAAAACGAAACTGTTAAGCAGGATCTGCCTGTATCCAAAACGATGGGGGGAAAATCTAAAATATATATTTAAATATGTATTGTAGGTATTGAATCAAACTGGTGAACAAGATTTATGTTATTATAATTTCCTTTGTGCCCATCCATTAGGTGTTATCAGTGATTTTAATCATTTATTTTCAAATAGTGGTTATATATTATTTGGTGTATTATTCTTATGGATTACTTATAGACGTGAAATTACACATAAAGACCTAAATTTTGATCGTGTAAGTTTCTAGAGTTTTTTACCGTTAAATTGGTTTATTAACAATTCGTTTTATAGCAATATGGTATTCCACAACATTATGGTATGTTTTATGCTATGGGTGTTTCATTAATAATGGAAGGTGTACTATCTGGCAGTTATCATATCTGTCCAAATCAAGCAAACTTTCAATTTGGTATAAACAACTTTCTTCAATTATAGTGAAATTCGGTTATAACGAGTTACACGAAATTCTCGCGCATTGTTAGACGTCTTCACGGTTCCATTGATCACAGATTAAATTTTAGTCGCCTTTTGGTCGTATGCACATAATCGGTTGTTTGTCGAGCCACAGATTACTCAATTTATCGAACGATAAATCGAACAACTCAGATTGTTACGATAAATTGAATCGAGAAATTGTATGACCATGCAATACAATCTATCGAACGATAAATTGATTCAACTTCCTATACAATAAGTTGTTCGATTTATCGTTCGATAAATCGAATAATGTTCAGCTCGCTTTTGTTTAACTTACAGGGTGTCCATCCTAATTATTAGAACCAATATCTAAACGAAAATCCAAAAAACAGGTGTGACACCCTGTATAATTAGAGACTAACCATCGTTATAGCTGTGAAGTCGCTTCGCAATAATTGTAAGAAAATGCACTAAATTTTTAATAGAAATTTGTACGTTTTAATCGTAAATTCGTTATAACTGTGATCGTTATAACCGGATTTTACTACATTTAATTTCGATTTTTCTTTTTCTTTTTTAGATTCTAGCTTTATGTACGTTATGGCTGTATTATGTATGGTGAAATTATATCAAAACCGTCATCCTGATATCAATGCAACCGCTTGTGCAACATTTGGTGTATTAGCAATCGCTATATTATTAGGAATGATTGGAATTCTGGAAGGCAATCTATATTTTTGGATCGTTTTCACAATAATCTATATCATTGCTTGTTTATATTTGAGTGCACAAATTTATTATATGGGCTGTTGGAGATTAGGTAACAAAAATTAGCCCCAAACCCCCAAAAAAACTCACCTTATTGTTGTTTGTAGATCGTGGAATTGTCCATCGTGTCTGTCGCCGATGTATCCTAGATTTTCGTTCCGGACCATTAAATATATTCAAACCAATCCATCGAGCTCGTATGTGTCTTCTTATTATTGGTAATTTATGTAATTGGGCATTGGCATTTTGGGGTGTTTATCAACATCGTAAAGATTTTGCATTATTCCTACTTGCTATCTTTATGGCAAATACTTTGTTATATTTCTTCTTCTATATTGTTATGAAGGTATATATTTCGATTATTTCTCTTTAATTAATTTAGTAAAATCAATTTGTTTGTCAAGTTTCTAAGTAAGGAACGTGTCAACAAAGTCAGTTTATGCTTCCTTTTGATTTCGGTGATCTGTGCCTGTTCTGCCATGTATTTCTTTTTACATAGAAGCATCTCGTGGTCGGTAAGTTTTCACTTTTTTTAAAAAATCAAAAAATTCACCATAATTTGAGTTATTTTTGATTTTTTTATAGAAAACACCAGCTGAATCCCGTCGATACAATCAAGAATGTAAACTATTACGTTTCTATGATTATCATGATATTTGGCATTTTCTAAGTGCTGTTGGAATGTTTTTTACATTTATGGTATTGTTAACATTAGATGATGATCTATCCCATACACATCGTAATCAAATTTTGGTTTTTTGAATTTTCCCGGGCAATAATTACAATTTCGAGGTTATGAATTGGTGATATTCCCATCTCTTTCCAGTTTGGTAATGTGTGATATCTCTATCTGTTTTTAGAATTGTCAAATTGTGACAGATGACAATTGTTTAGGTTATCTACCTAAATGTAGCTCTAATTTTATAGTATTTTTGAGTGATAAAAATGTGATTTTTGTGAAATAAATCAGATTTAAACGATAGTTTCTGGTAGTGGACACGAAATTCCCTAAAATTCCCCATGATTTTTAAAGATTCAATAGTTTATCAAAAAAAGAAATACCTTCTCACAATTGGGGCATTGTCCGTGGATTTGATTGAAGATTCGTTTCGAATTAATCGATGTTAACCATTCGTACAAACAATACGTATGATAACAATTCCTACATGATTGATTTTCACAAATAACTTCCGGTATTTTATCATTGAATCGTAACGAGAAACAGATACAACATTCACCGATATTTGTTAGGATTTCTTGATTATTCTTCGGTTTTTGTGGGAAATTCTCTAAATCTATCAAGAAAATTATCAATTATTTTATTATTATTGATTGGTGGTTTACCTAGAATTGTTAATAATCCGGTTAGAATATCGCAATTTTCATCCCACTGATCTAGTTTTTCGTTTAATCGTTGACGAAACGGTTCCACAACATATTCAGCACCGAGAAATTTCAAATCTGGACGTATTTTCGGTTTAGTTGGATCAATAGTTACCATAACCGACAAATTTTCATCTACAAAAGTTTCGTAAATTGAAATAAATCGACCAATCAATTCAACTTACTAATCCAAATACGACGATAACAATGATTTCTATGCTTGATTTCCGGATCTAAAATACAACAATTACGATCTAAACTATCCATCAAATTGAAAAAGTCCTGTAATTGTTCGAGAATTGCCAAGAATTGATCGTAAATTGCAACAATACTACTTGATGGTTTTTGGAAATCATTACATAATTTCTCCGGTAAATCATAATTGATTGGCATGAAAATATCATGATTTGTTTCGTAATTAATGGAAATTTCCAATGAATGTTGACGATTGTTTTCATCACACATGAAAATTATGATTTTTGTTAAATCATCAGATAAATGACAGGATTTCAAGTTTAAATGAAACCGAGTGAATTCTGTATATTCATGTAAGATTCTTTTATAGATTTTCACGTGATTTCGATCAAATTCTTGACTGATAACGGTTGATTGTGATAAGACACTTTTAATTTCATCTAAACATTGTAAGATATTTGTTGGTTTTATTTTGCAATTTAATTTCGGTAGTTTTACATGAAATTTCTTTTGATTTAATTTCGATTTTTCAATTACAAAAACCTGAAAATCTTTATCCTGAAATTTTTTGAAAATTTGAATTTGGCTGAAAATACAACGAACATAACCTCAAACTTACCGCTACACGAATTATGCCCTTATAATGCTTGATTTCGTCGAAATCTTCAATTTGTATCAACGGATAATTAAGCAACAATTCGAATTCTTCAGAAATGTCGCACATTTGTCGAAAAGATTGTTGAAAAATGTTGAAAAAACGAAACAGAAACGAACATAACCTACAAAAACAAAAAAGCCGGTAAACAATGTCGCCAACTGCATTAATAACTGACAGGTACCAACTATCGCCACCAATATCCCTAGTTTTTATTTAAATTTTTTCCAATTTGTTTAAACAAATCGTTAATCGAAAATTAGAAGATTTTATAAAAATCCGTTGAAGTGCTATTCGCCAATACCCGAGTCGCTAGCTTGTGAGAGTCAATTTTACATCACAAGTTAGGGTCTCAGGGAATGGGCAAATTAAGCCACTTTTCCACCCCCAAATAAAAAAACACAAAAATTAAAACTTATTTATAAAATCTTTAACAAATAATGATTCCCTAATTCAATTGAATTATATTAGCTTGATATTTTAATGTAAACATTGGGGGAAAACCGGATACCCCAACTGTATGTTTGGTTGCATAACTTCCAGGCATGCACAATTTTCTTATCTGAATTTTTTATCAGAATCTTCCCAAATTTTTTCTGTGTTGATATGGGCTCAAGTCTGGGAAAGTTAGCAGGCTGTACAGCACTCCCAATCGGTGTAATACTTACTATACAACCTACTACCTCAAACAGACCAGGCCATCTCTCTCTATTATATTCATATTTCTCTAGTATTTTTGTGGAAGAAACTTTTTATTGATAAGACGTTGTTTCTTCTACCAGCAGGTACCCATAAAAGAGAACTTGTGAATATTTATTTTTATATACAACACAAGTTCGGATCTACGGGTTCCATCGAGTAGAAGAATTTCTTTCATACAAACAAACGATCTTCTTCAAGGAATGGTCCAGATTTGTTCAGCCCTACCTACAACATAAAAGGAACAACAATTAATATGAAATACTACAATGATACTACGAATTAATGGATACGGATACACACAAAACACAGAAGGGGGGGAAAAGAGGAAAAACTTATGAATGTATAACATGTATAGTTGTTGTCACCCCTCTTTACGACCCACACATTTATGTTCCTATTTTTGTAACTTTCGAGTAAATTAACAGTTCTTTGATATAGGCCCTAAATTATAGCCAATTGCTAGTCAATAACTATAAATTTTCAAAATTTGAAATGAAAAATTATTGATTTTTCGTCCCGATACGTTTCCCTGAATAAATTTCACATAAATGCACTCTGTAATTTGAATGAAATTGTTAAAAATACATGAAAAAAGCCCAAAACGGGCGTAAAATTACAAAGTTATATTGTTTTTTTTTAATTGAGATTCACGATTCTAAATGGGTTATATATGCAACCAATTATACATATTTATACAGTTCATCGGATATTGCACTTGACTATTTTTAAATTGATAATTACAATAATTTCGAAATCTCAATTTAATTAAATTTGCCCTTATTCGGTCCTATTCACCACTTTTTCCAATTCCTTATCTTTCTTTAAAAAAAAGGAAAAACCATCACTTACTGGGACTGTTTTAAAATTAGGAAATTTTCAAAATTTACAAATCCACAAACACACGCACACATACGTACACATTAATAGGACCCCCCCGTAAATAAACATTTTGCACCAAAAAAAAAAACAACACCAACAACTTTCTCTATCTATCTTTCTCGTTCTGTTCAGTACTCTCTGGATTGTATTTGAGTCTGGGCCGCCAGACGTTGTGTTGCACACAGGAGAAGGCAAAAAAAAAGGCAACACAGTCCGTGTGTGGCCATTGACCTCCAGTAACGGTGGTGGCGACGGTGGCGGTGGTGGCGGTGATGTTGGCGGCGATAGTTCGTCTTGTCTCTTCTACTACTACTATTACTATTACTACTATACTATTACTCTATTCTTGAAATCCGCCGCCTCTAAATTGGTACAATTCTCCCAAAAGTTTTTTTTTTTTGGTGAATCTGCAACAAAAACGACGATACCAATTAGAAATATTGTAGTAAAATTTCGAAGCAGGGGGCACAACTATTATCATTCCGATGTTGATCCATCAAATTGATTAAAATTGATAATAACAAAATGTGAATTGGATCAATTAAGGGCATTTACAAGAAGATCATTCGTCGACAAACTATGACTCGCGGGTCAGTAAGTGATCCGCGAACAGATTTGGGATCTTACCCCTTATGTGTGACCTGCACATTAAGTGGTGAACATACATACAAATGTCAAATTTAGATCCTAATATCACAACACGTGTTTCCATTTACTGCAAATTATTTCGGTAAAAATATAAAATATAAAAGCAAAATTGTATCATAAGGTATTTAATTTTGGTCGCTTGACAAAATTATAATATAGGGTTGTCCGAAAAAAAAAGTAATCACATTCACGACGATTCTACCAAACGCGTGACTGCTTTCTATGGGATTTTTTGCGACAAGAAAAATACACTGCGATCTACAAAATGTATGGTTATGGTGTGCCATGACCCATGACAAACGTACGTCCTTGCAGGGATACTAGTTCAGCTGCTTACTACAGTAACGCCATCTATTTAGATTTTAGGATATTTTCATTTGTCAAATGGATCTTTTTACGTAATTAAACTAACTTAATATGATAGGTTAGTAACAAACGATAAAGTGTCGACGTACGTCCATTACGTCATTGTAAGTCAACACTCATTTGACCATAAATTTTGTACACGTCACACTGTATTAATCAATTCTGATGGACAGTTTTCAAAATCACGTAATGTCGATGTAACAGATAATTTCATCCAATCAAATTGTACAATTTCCTAAAATAGCAACCAATTACAACTGTGATAATTCGCACTAGTGCAAAAAACTGTATTTAACTATATAGGTAAAAAGTTTCTAAGGGCGTATAGTATAAAAAATGTTGAGTTTTGAGGGGTGGTTACAGATGATAAATCTTTTCTCGATATTTAATCAAATGTAGTACATACATAGATAATACGTTCACCTCCCCCTATTTCAGCCTCATTGTTATCACTAATCAATATGACTAAACATGAAAAAGGGTCGTTGTTTTGCATTCATCAACTTTTTTTATTCTTTCACTTACATAGTTTATCTTCGGGCGGTTGCATCAAGCTGCCTCAAAGTTGGTGAGCGATTGAGAACGCGAATTAAGAAATAAGTTATAAGTTTGAGTTTAATTTTTCCCGTTGCAGCATCAATCAGATTTAAACAATACGGTGTTATCATAATAATGGTTTGATTGCAATTGAGAGACGTTGGTGCAACAGTTTAAGCCAGGTTAAAGTGTGAAATAATAGAAATAATAGTTACACCATTTTGGTGTTTTCTCTCCTTTAATAATTGCTGTTATCCTGTTTCTCGTCGGTTTGTTTTCAAGTATTTTTCAAGCTATTTTTTTTTTTAATTTCACTAAATCAATATTTTTCTTTTTTCTTCCAATGTTAGTTTGAATTATAATGTTTTCTATAAATTTCTGTTTTGACTGCTGTCTAATTAAAAACTTCTCTCTCGTGTCTGTTTACAAACAGTTTTTTTGCTTTCTGTTTTGATCATTATTATCTCTCTCTCTCTGGGATTTTACACCTTTTATAATTTTTGCTATAGCTTCGTTTTTTCGTTGTTGTTGTTGATTTTTTTTTTTATGGTTAATTCCAATTTAATACGTTAACTTTGACATTTATATTTTGTTTCAATTTTTTATTTTACAAAAAAAGCTTTACGTCCATCAAGTTTTACCTTTTTTTGTCCTCACCAAGCTTGTACCTTTAAAGCGGCATCCACACGCTCCAGCTTCTTGATGGAGATACTTGAGTAAATTGGACTTTCTGTGCGCCAGTGGATTGGAGTAATGGGACAGACACATGCTCGCAATACGTACTTTAAATTCAAGTATCTCCATCAGGAAGTTGGAGCATGTGGATGCCGCCTAAGGGATTCTAGAAAATTCGGCGAAAATCGATGGAACGAACCAAAAATTAATGTACAAATGGAATAAAAAAATCGGTAGTAGGTACCTTTATGGGGAAAACACACAACTTTATACCAGGTGATCGAAAAATAATGCATTACAGTACGTTGCACATGCAATCAATTATAGAAAAAAAAACACAATCCAGTCTACTATGAATTTAATGAGATACGGTATGTAAATGACCACCACATACATTCATTAAAGCACACACTAGATTGATTTTTTTTCCTCAACAACCCTACAGCTTTTTACAATCAGGTGGTGGATGGTGATTAAAATTGACAAGCATTTGTTCTAATCAATAATAATTATTATGTTGTTTCCATTCAAACAGTATTTCGTTTTTATGGGGCGAAGAGAAAAAAAACAAAACAAATACGTAGAATCAAAAAAAAATGGACAAGAAAAGCAGAAACGATGTCAATAAAATTGTTTAAAAATGTGCTGGCAACTGATTATATAATTTACAACAAAAAAAGGGTCAATCCACACTGGGACATCCTGTATTATGAAATCGTGAAATCAACAACGTTGCCAACTGGTTTGTTAATTCTCTATATTTTCTAAAATTGAGCAAAAAAGCATAAAAGTCACTATTCGTTCCAATCTCCGATTCTCATTTCCTGCAAATCCTAGTCCTGATTGCCTAATTTTCAAATCGACATATTCACAACAACAACAAAAAAAAAACACAAAATCCTTCAAATCCGGCTATCATTGATTTCCTTTTTTTGTGCCGGTAATTCCCCCCAATTTCCTAAAGAAACATGTCTATTAAAAGTATGTAAAAATTCCGTCTGGGAAAGAACAACACACACACACACACAACACGCAGGAAATAAACGATGATTCGGGGGGGAACTATTTACAAATAGTTTGTCTGGTCGTCTAGACACAGACCTACGCAACATGATTCGCAGTGTGCCATAGACTAGCCGATATTTTGTGTGTATGTATGTGTGTGTATGTATAGATCGTAGTTAACTTGTTGAACGACGAACAAACGAACAACGATAAAAAGAAAAATTGAAACAAATGCAAGTGGGCAATGACCTCATCGACTGTTGCCAACTTAACATTCTGTCAATACACAAATCATTTTTAATAATAATCAACCACCCTGTAGAAATAAAAAATTTAAATGACATAATCGAGAGAACGATGATGTTACTGTATCTATACATACACCAACACACAAACACACACACACATATGTAAATACAGTCAAAACATTTCAAACCAGTCCCGGGTTAATTTTAAATTGACCTACTACTAAACAATATTTGATTCATGGATTTCAAAGAGATGACAAGAACAGGGGGAGAGACAGAGAGAGAGAGAATGGCGAAAAAAAAACGTACATATTACCAACTTTGACATCAAACAAAAAAAATCAATGATTCAAAAAAAACAACAACAAAAATTCAATGAATATAAAGTAGGGGAGAGCAGGGAGGAGGAGGCGAAACAGAGAAAAAAAGCACTATTCCAACCTTGACATAAATAAACATATAGGTCGTGAACTTTATTGGGCAATCTAATTATAGTTACCTACAAAAAAAAAGAATAATATAAAAAGAGCTATATTTAGATACTTTCCCCGATGACCACCCCCACGTTCTCTGTCTAACATCAAAGTATACAATTCTTTTATCTCAGTTTTTTATTTTATTTTATTCAAAATGATCAAAGCTAATTGTCGCTCAAATATAAAAATAAAACAACCATCTACCGGGGTTGTACAAAAAGTTGCACAAATCTATAAATAGATAGAAATCACCACCTGTCTAGAGTTTATGAATGATATAATCCCCCACTACCCTACTTGTCCAATAACAACAAACCCGCCTCTATGATTTCGCTATAACCGTTTTTTAGCAAAAAAATTTATTGAAATAGTATAATTGTGATAAAAGGGTGGTTTGTGGTAAATCTCTCTTTTTCTCTCTATCTCTCTCTGTCTGTGTTTCGCATACTTTATAGTAATATACTGGAGACGTTATTTTATATCCACACATACACATACATACATTCATGCACACAGGTCTAGGTTGTGCACCGGCATCAGCACATCGGGTTGTTAACCCGTACAACACGCCGTGGCTGAGATTCCAAGGGCGTTCGTCGTTGTAGATGTCCAGACAGCAATGTTGCCATATTGTAAATTATTGTCTAATATAATACTAAACATGTACGACCTTTAAATGGCAACATTGTTTAATTCGCCAATGTCGTTGGGAGAGCGCGCGAGTTTTCGCGATCATATGGTCTGTTGTTGTATGTGCAACGTATGTATGTATGTGTATGTATGTATGTGTATGTATGTATGTGTATGTATGTATGTATGTATATAGATAGGAGTAGGTGAGGTTAGAAACCTTGTATGTACATGTGTATGTGTTGTTGTGCAAAATATTCTATCCTTATCTAAATATATTTTCTTACTCTCCCCTTATGTATGTTGAAAAAAAAATGATTATATCTATGTGTATGTACGTATGTATGTGTGCACTTATTGTTGTTAAGAGACATTTCAAATGTTATAAAATAACTTATCTACGAAAAAAGTCTCAAAATATCCTTCATTTGAACTAATTTTTTATTTACTGAATTAATTAAAATAATAATAATAATAATAGCATCAAAATTGGAAATAAATATTATACAGACTGTCCTAAAAATCACTATATACTTTGATATTTATTTCAATCAAACAGAAAAATTAAGAAGGGAATTATACGGAGGCTGTTCCTGGTTAAAGTAGACAATGGTATGATAACGTAGGGCCATAACTTGATTCATACTAAATTTGACAACTGTTGACGTTTATGTTTTAGGTTAAAATGAATGATTGACAATTGTTGACAATCAAGGAGGAATCTGTATTATCGATCCAATCAACGACTTGTGTTTTTAGTTCACAGTATTTACACTTTGACTCGAAATATCGTTGTACACTCGATATAACGAAGGGCAATTGATAATTACCGCTCTTAAGATGGATTTTACCGATGATTTAATTGAGGAATAAATCTATTGATATATTATACATACATATGTACATAACAATGATTATTAACATAACTGAAAGTTAAATTTAATAGAAATTCAAGTAATTCACTCTTAAAATGGATCTCACAAATAATAATTAAATTTAACCACTGTTTAGATACATAACAAAATAATTATTAATAACAGGAAGTCAACATTAACACAAATTAGACAAATTGATCTTAAATTAGACAAAAAAAGGCAGGCAACAATTAAGATTATGTAATTGTTTTGCCGAAATAAGTCACGTATTTAAGTATTTATTTGAAAACCAAAAAATCATTACCGAATAAAATACTGATAACAGCACGCACATGCAGATAATAATACCTAATTATAATAAAGTCTACTGTAAGTATTTCTGTAATTTTGCTTCCAATTTTTTAGGCTAACAGACTTTTTTTAACATCTATCGAAATTTTAAATTTGCAGTTGAGTTACATTAGAAACTCGATAATTCGTCGTCATCTTCTATAATTCGTCAGCCATAGCCAAAAAATGCTGTATTGTATCATTGTTCGTTATAAAATAAACGTTTCGCTTGAATCTGATGTCATCTCACTAGTAGGAATGAATAGTTTCTCTAATTTGTCTAATTCGATAATTCGTTAGGCAACGGGCGTTTTTGCTATACCTACATCTAAATGGTGAGCGTTT